>JARHVA010000222.1:1607500-1910000 GCA_037957365.1 Torreya grandis | reverse complement strand
CTACTTTTTAAAAAATATCCAACCTTGAATCCACCTTCTCATTACTCTCCATGTACTCATTCATAAACTTGTAAGTGGGAAATATGAGGGTAATTTTTAATATAAGTTTTACTCCATATAATAATATGAATGGAAATATTTTTAGAGATTTTTTATACCAGTTGTGATTAGCCTAGAGTGCATAATTCAATAGTGAGTGCCACTCCCAAGGTTTATTTTCTGTAGACTTATTTATTACATTGATCAAGTTTTTTTATATAGTATTAAAAACTATTAAAATGTGGAGAGTAGTTGGATGATAATATAAAAATGATTTTATGCTCATATACCCTCTCAATAAACTTTTCATATTGAAATTTAGACTAATTATCATAGACTAGTGACATTGGTGTGCCAAATTAGGTGGTTATGTTTTCCTCCATAAATTTGATCACCTCCTTAGTAGTTATATTATTAATTTTTACCACTTTAATACAAATTATGTATTATTTAGTGGATATGAGAATGAAATAGTGTTTGGATGAGGATTACCATTTAGCAAAATCTTAGCATTGGTGACATGAGTGAATATGAGCATAAACATACCTAAATATTGTGGGATAATAATATCATACTCATAGGATTATATGTATAGTTGCATTCCCATAAAGGTGACCAATACCTATCTTCTCATAAAAACTACTCATGACTTCCTTAGAATCTTCTTCCAATAGGCATATTAGGTAGATGATCTTATAGTTATTACTATATACAACCGATTTATTTAAAATAGAGTGGGTTGATTTTGTCCTAAGGTCCATTTTATACATTTTATTTATCTCAAGAGGTAAAACTTGTAGATAAGGTAATGAATTATTGGAGAGTACTAGTATTGGTGTAGAATTTATGATTGGTCTACTTAGTGCACAATAATCCTACGATGATTAATTAAGTGAGACCCTAGGATTAGACCAACTTAACAAGTTTTATCTGTAGATCATATTATTTAAATTTTTACGTATAATATATTGTGAATTATTCCAATTCATTTTACATATCTATTTATATCTAGGTCTAGGATAATAGTGTGCACTTTATCCCTGAGAAAGCAATGTGTAAACTTTTTCACTACTTTGACCAAGGCATAAGCATGTTTGTCTAAAGTGGATTATTCAATCTCATAATATTTCAATTTAATTCTCATTAAAGTGATTAGATGTTCTTCTCCATTATAATTATAGTTATGAATGCCAACTATGGTGTGTTTAAAAGTGAAAGAGTAGAGGTAGAAGTATTTGGTATAGTCTAGGCTTGTCAAAACTAGTGCATGAATAATGGCATCTTCAATATCCTAGAAGGATTTATTGTATTTAGAGTTACATTATAATTTTGATTCCTATTTTAAAATTACATTCATAGGTTTAAAAATATCATCAAATCCTAAAATAAACTTTTACACAAAGTTAATTTTTCTAAAGAAGGATTTTAATTATTTCTTATTATTGGGGAGAGGTAATCTACATATAACATTAGCACATTCAAGGTCAATCAAGATACCTTATTTTGTGATTATGTGATCAAGACACTTACCTTTAGTAAGAAAAATATTATTTTATTTTGGGTTTAGTGATTACCATATCTCATTTACCTCTCTAATATCCTTTACATGTGGCAAATGTGGTCATTCTTGCATTTCAACAAAATAGTTAAGTCATCCTTGTAAATAACAATTAACTTTCCTATTAAACATTCAAAGGTTAAATCCATAACTCTCTATAAAGTTTATCCTATATTTATCAATCCAAATTTAATCCTTTTATAATAAAAATTTACCCACTTTTTCATGAACATAATCTTAGTTCTATCTTCTGGGTTTACTAGAACTTGATTGTATCTTAAAAATCCATCTAGAAAAAACATCATCTGGTATCCAATCACCATATAGATTATTTAATATAAGGAGGGTAGAGTATATTTATATTATCATAGTAATTATTTAGGCTTAAAAAATCTATAAATAGTCATATTTACCCATTATTATTTTAAATGGAAACAAAGTTAGTTACCTAGGTGGAATGGTATACGAGGAAGATAATCCCAGTTCAAAGGAGCCTATGAACTTCCTTATGTATGGGGGGTTATATGATTGGGTTCATATTCCTCTGCCTTTGTCTAAATTTTTTTTGGTTTGGATTAAGGGGTATGGTATGATTTATTATACTCAGGTTAAATAATTTGAGGTTTCCATAGGCCTAGGCGATAACATCCATATATTTTGATAACAACCTAGTAAGTTATTCAACCTTGTTTGGTGTACATTCTAATTTGAGATTAATAGTTGTGGATAAACAAATTATTTTATTTTTAATGGTATTATACTTGTGTTCCATATATATTGGCTTCTTAGGTGTGTGCATAGATTTTTCCAGGTCAAACATTTACTCAAGGTAGATCATTCCTTTCAAGACTCAGTTCTTTATGAGGTTCATGACACTATTCCAATATTAATGCTCATCTCTAAGAGTTATTTATAAGGGTTTTACATAGGTTCTGAGTCAAATGAAGTTGATTATTACCAATTTTAGATAAAACTAGATTCTTTGAAGGTCGAGCATGAGTAGCTTATAGAGAAAATGAGCAAGTTTTAGAGAATGTGTGAGAAGTTAGAACAAGTCAAGAGCACTAACATGAGAAGACCAATCATCTAGACAAATGATACAAAGGATAAGTCATCATGTAATAATGGTAAGTACATAAATATTGTTTTCTACATCTATCATAATATAGGACACATTACAAGATTCTAATCTAATAGAGCTAGATGGCCCTTAGTATTTAACAAGAATATGAAGTTTCTAGAATTCATAAGAAAGATCAAACATTGGTATGGAAACCAAATCAAGTTGGTATGGATCATATCAAGCTCAAGGGTAAGATGGACTATTTGCTAAGGAGGAACATAAGAGCAAAGAGGGTTCTATTTTATCTCAGAATGCCTTTCACATTCAAGATGAAGGTATAAAATGGTATATATATGGTGGTTTCTCAAGCCACATGACAAGAGAAAAAAATAAGTTCATCTCATTAAATAATAATGTTTTAGGATTAATGAGATTTGGATACAATACAACTTCTAATATAGTTGGAAAGGGTGTCTTGATTTTGGACAATAGAAAGATAAAGACACAAATGTGGTGTATGTGGAAGGTTTAAAACATAACCAACTTAGTGTAAGTAAAATGTGAAATCATGGACATATACTAAAATTTAATGACAAATGGTGTGAGATAAGAGAGCCAAATTAGGAAGGTCAATTGCCAATGCCAAGAAGATTGAGAATAAATTATGTGTATTGAATGAGATCAAGAAGGAGAGATGCTTCATGAGTAAGATAGATGAATGTTGGATATGGAATAGAAGTCTAGGTCACCTAAAATTTGACAAAATGGTAAATATTATCACTAATAATTCTATTAATAACATGCCTAATATCATTAGACATACAAACATACTTTAGAAGGCATGTCAACATGGTAAGAAAACTAGAAGAAGGTTCAAGTCCAAGGAATACTCTACTATAAGGCCCTTGGAGTTAATACACATTTATGTATATGGTAATATAATAATTTAAAGGATTAAAGGAGATAAATACTTCATTTTACTGATTAATTATTACACAATAATGACTTGGGATCCATTCTTGAAAGAAAAATTAGAGGATTTTGACAAGTTCAAGGCATTCAATGCTCTTGTTAAGAATGAGAGGAATGAGAAGATAAAGTGTCTAAGATATAATAGAGGATGAGAGTTTTTTTCTAATGAGTTTTATGAGTTTTATAAGGTTCATATAATAAGGATAAAATTCTTAGTCGATAGGACACCTCAGTAGAATGGGGTAGTGAGGAAAAATAAGATAGTTCATGAGATGGATAGAACTATGCTAAATGAGTCCATATTATCTTATGCATATTGGAGAGAGGAAGTAAGAAATGTTGTAAACATTTTGAATAGAGGAAAAATATGTACTAATGGAAATAATAATCCTTATGAAATATGGAAGGGAAGACCTACCAACGTGGAACACTTTAGTTTTTGGGAGAAAATGTTTCATCAAAAGAGATGATAAAGACTTGGGAAATTTTGATTCAATATTTTATGAATGGACATTATTAGGATAATCATAGATTTTATCATAATATATATGTTATAACAAGAGAATATAAAAGATAATGGCAAGCACCAATGTGAAGAAAAATGAGACAAGGAAATCTCACTCATAGTCGAAGAACACTTTAGAGAATCTGGACTTCAAGAATGAAGAGGAGACTATAGATTTTTATGAGGAAGAATAAGAAGTTAAAGAGAGACATGACTCAAAATGACCCTCAATATAAATTTAAATAGATCATCTTAAATCTTAAATCATTAGGAATAAAAATGTAGGTATGTAAATAAGTAAAAGACTGGCAAGTGATCTAAATCAAGAGAATGTTACTCTATTATCGAAGATTGAACCTAAGATTATTATAAAAGAAAAAAAAGTCAATTTTTGGATAGGTGATATGAATTATGAGTTAGAAAAAATAGATAAGAATGAGACTTGGGAACTAGTTCCTAGGCCTAAAGACAAGAATGTCATTAGCACAAAATGGGTGTTTAAAAATAAATTGAATGAAGATAGATAAGTCACTAGGAACAAGGATAGATTGGTATGAAAGGGATATGAAAAAGTTGAAGGGGTAGACTTTGATGATACCTTTGAACTAGTATCAATATTAAATTCCATCAAATTATTTATAGAATATGTAGGATTTAATGGATTAAAGTTATAATAGATGGATGTCAAATATACCATTTTGAATGGGAATTTGGAAGAAGTGTACATTTAGAAACCTGAAGGGTTCTCACTATCATATGACAAATACTATGTTTGAATATTAAAAAATTATATATATGGTATAAATAAATATCCTAAATCTTGGTATGATAGGTTGGAAAAGTATCTATTGGATCAAGGATTCAAAATAGGAACTGTAGACAATAATCTATACATCAAGACAAAAGATGATAATTATCTGATAGTAGTTGTCTATGTGGATGACATCATATTTTATGGAAAAAATGAGAACATGACCAAGTAATTTATATAGGTGATGAATAAAGAGTTTGAGATGTCCATGATAGGAGAACTATCATTCTTTCTTGGGTTACAAATCACTCAATTTGAAAAAGGTATATTCATCTCACAAGCCAAGAACATAAGAGAGATGTTGAAGAAGTTTGAGATGGAATATTTCAAGGTAGTTAGTACACCCATGATCATAGGAGGTAATTTTATCAAGGTATATGAGTCTTCAAAGGTTTATCAGACATCATATAGGTCGATTACTGGAAATTTGTTGTACACCACTTCCTCTATACCTAACATCATGTAATCAGTAGGTATTATGGGAAGGTTTCAAGTAGATCCAAAGTAGAATCATCTAAAATTAGTAAAAATTATACTTAGGTATCTCAAGGGGAATATAGAGTATGTATTATGGTATATAATAAGAAAGGAGTTCAATTTGATAGCCTACATAGATGCAGATTGGGTAGGAAGTATAGATGATAGGAAGAGTACTAATTGTGAAGCCTTATTCCTAAGTGGGTGGTTAGTTTCATGGATAAGTAATAAGTAACCATTAATAGCTTTGTATAATTTTGAGGATGAGTACAATGAAAAATATTCATGTTGTACTTAGGTCCTATGGATGATACATGTCCTAAAATTATATAAGGTGGAGTATGATGGTCATAATTCTATCTATTATAGTAATACAAGTGTTATAAGCATGCCAAAGAACCTTGTCATACACTCAAGGACTAAACACATTACCATTAGGTATAATTTTTTAAGAGATAAGGTAAGTGATTTTTTTTTTAAATTTGAATATTTTTCTACATAGGATTAGAGTGTAGACATCTTGACCAAACCACTTCCAAAGGTAACTTTTGAAAACCTAAGATAGGAATTGGGTGTAATTCTTGCCTCTAGAAATCAAATAAAAAGTCAATAAATTAGAGGGATATAATAATGTTAAATAGATCCAAGAATAGTTGATTTTTTATAATAAGGTATGCATGGAGATAGGGGAAGCATGTTTGTATTATGTCTCATAAACTAATAAGTCCTATGTATTGAGTATTTTTGTTGTAAGGAGTGTGATCCAAGGAGTTTCAAACATCACTTTATCATTTATGTCAAAGGGGGAGAAAGAAAATAATAAGGAGAAATATTGATAATTATATAGTATGTTTTTACATAAATTATAAAGGGGGAGATTTTTGAGCATTGTTCTTTTTGTTGAAGTTTGGCATTGATGTTGTCATTGATGTCAAAGGTTCTTAAGAAAGGTGTTCATATGGTCATTTGAAGAATTTTATTTTTTTATAGAATAATTTAGAGTTATAAAATAATATAAGGATAATTTAATATACATGAGAAAGTTATAAGAGAATCAAGAAGTGTTTCAAGGTTAGTTGTCAAGTTTCAAGAGATTGAAAAGTCTAGTCATGACATTAGTCATTGCATGAAGAGACTTTGTGAGAAGGTATGATCTTGGTGACCTATTGAGATGGATTAATATAGGTATAATGGGATTTATGAGGTTATTTTATCATGAACATGAGTCATTGGAACACTCATGAGAATCTCAGAGTGATCATATAGGGGTAAGATCTATAGACCTAGTATGAAACTAGACCCTGCTTGGCCTAATGAGGCACCATGATCTATTTTAAAGGCATATTAAGGATTTTGACATTTTATAATAATGTGATATGTTGTGTGATCATGTAAGAGAGGTGTATATTTCACAAAAAGAGGCTTGAAGGTCATTTTCAAGGCCTAATGTGGTTTATAGGTCAAGGTCCAAGCAAGCAAAGAGAGAGACGATGGCCAAATGAGGTATGAGTTTAAGATTTCAAGATAAGAATTTAAATTTTATAATTTTCAGTGGTGTGAAAGGTTTTCCTTGGTGTTTTGACAAATTATAAGGTCAAATTTTTCAAAAGAAGGCATGAAAAGTGGTTTTGAGGTTTTTCGAGTGCACAAAATGAAGGGTCTCAACCTGAGAAGGACTTTCAAGTGTTCATTTGTATGTGTAAAATATAAATGGGAACCTTATATATTGAGGAGAGATGGTTAAGGGTCATATATAAAAATTATAGGTATTAGTTTTGGAAATGAGGGGTAGTCCTTTATGAATAATCATTAACAATAGAAATAGTGACAACCCTCTCTATAACCCTAACATTAACATGATGTTAAATTTATTTTTAAAAACAAACAAAAATGGTAAAAAATGAATATAAAAACTATTTGAGAATATATTAAACTCTCCCTATTATCTCCAAGTATGATTTGTTTGTCAAGTAAGTGGATCCTACAAGAAAGGCCTTATTTCTTAGAGATTTACTTTAGAGTTAAGAGTTGACCAAGTCAAAGTTAATAAATTGATGGAGGATAAATATTGAGACTTTAATTTAATGTCCATGGTGGTTTATAAGTATTTTATATCTCTCAAGTGTGATAAAATAGTCATATAAGTTGACCTATCACTAAAAGGCCTAATGGTACAAATAGTGAGAAAACAAGGCATGAGAAGGTGATTAAGGATGTGTTATCATGGATTAAGAATGAATAAAAATGTATGAATATGTTTTTATATATCTTTAATACATGTTAATTTTGGATAAAAGTATTGTAAATATTTTTATATATCAAAAAGTTGTTCTCAAGTTGATTTGTCTAGCTCAGTGAGGTCTGTGTACATTGAGGCCATGAGATTGGTCTGCAAGACCAATATTAACCATTAGATATTATGATATTTTTATTTGAGTTTGTTTTTATAATGTTTTATTATATTTTTAATTCATTTTAAGTCCTTTATTTTTTTCTTTTAGTTGTTAAAATTTCATGTTTCCATGACTATGTTTTGAGTCTAGTTGGTAGTTCTAAGTGGGCTCTTTACAAAGAAGGGTTTAAGTCCTTTTGCACTAAGTTATGAAGTATAAATAATATGTTTATTACCATAATGTAATTAAATTTTTTTATATGTGTTTTTTTTCATATTTATTTTGAAAAATTGTGTTTATACTTTAGTTGTTCAAGATAAACTTTTTGGGTATGCACAAGCCTAATTATGAATAATAATAATGGTGTGCTTCAAGTGGTGATTGGAGATAAAAGGTGTCATGGTATTAATATGAGATTAGAATGGGTATATTTGAGTGACATATTAAATTTTACTATCATGTGATAAGTTTTAGAGTGTTCCAATAAGTTCAAAAGGTAACATGGGTTAATGAAGGCCTGATTAAATTAGGTCTCCTTAAGGCCTAAAAGGAATTTTGGTCTTATATGCTATGATCAACATATTATAGTGTTTTATTAATGATTTTATAATTTTATAAGCCATATTTTATTTATAATATAAGTGTTAAAGTGTTTATGGCTGACAAAGATGAGTATGAGCAAGAGCGTAGTATAAGAACATGGCTTAATAGGCATGCTTGGCTAGTTAGTGAATGCGTGATTTGAAATGGAAGATTTAGCACGTTTAAGAGATAAAGTATGTGTTGTAGACCATAATAAAGGTATATATAAAATATCATGAATATATAATGGGGGTAATATATATGAATATCAATGTCAAATGACCAACTCTATGTTGAAAAGACCTAGTTGAGTGAAGGATCCTAGAAGGCAGTTTGAGAGGGCTAAGAGTGTGAAGTGATGATAACATAATAATTAGTTGGTTTATAAAAAATATATACTTGAAGGTGATAAATGATATTAGGTGTTTGAGTTGGTGCTGAGTCAATCAGGGGGTTGGTGCCTCCTTGCAAGTACGTGTTTACTAAAGCCTAGTTAAGTGTGTGCTTGGCTAGTTGGGGTGGGTATTGCAAGTGAAGTTGGTGCTTCAATAAATATTTATGTTTGTATTTTATAATATTAGTCCATATATATATATATATATATATATATATATATATATCATTGGGTTTTATTCCCCTTGAGGTTTTCCCACTCAAATAAGTGTCTTATGTGTTATGCTCTTATCTCATGCTTATGGATCTTAATGTCTTGATAATCTAATATATTGTTTTGATAGTTCATGAATGATAAGGTAAAGTTGTAAATTTTTTTGAATAATAATTCAAAACCAAAATTATTATTATTTCAATAATTGGTATCATATCCTGGTCCTTTGAGGCAAGTTTAAATAGCTTAAACCTGATACTAAGAATCAAAAGAATGACTTGTGATCAACAGGTAAAAGACAACATGTAGGATGAAGAAGACTACTATGATATTGAATAAGGATGATATAAATTATAATATGAAGTTGAGATCATAAGTGACCTTGATGATTTGAAAAATCAAAATAAGACTATCACTGATCTCAGGAGTTAGTTAAAAGGGGTCAACACAAGGTTTAAGTCAAGGGAAGATAAGTATGATTGGTTAAATATAGATCTAGATTCCTTGAAGGTTGAGCATGAGAAGCTCATAGGAAAAATGATCAAGTTTAAGAGAGAGAGCATGAGAATTTATAACAAGTCAAGAGTACTAACATGAGAAGACCAATAAGGGATCCCAATGCTATAAAGGATAAGTCATCATAAAACCATGGTAATTACATAAATGTTGTGTTAAGTTGTGGAGCTAAAAGCTTCACTATTATGCAAAAGATGGAGGTTGCTGAGTGTCAAAGTAACTGACGTCGGTCAGGCCAACCAACATCAGTTATCTTCAGCTACATAGTAACCAACATCAGTTAGTGGTCGGCTGGCATCGATCAAATAAGAACCGATGTTGGTCACCTGTGTGTTTCTAGGTGGCGTTTCCAGAATTAGAATTGCTAATTTTAGGAGAACAACAAGTTTGCATGTAAAGACTAATTTTAGTCTTGAGTCTGCATTTCTAATTATTGTTTATTTTAGGATCTATTTAAGAGACCCATGGGGCTGTATTGTAATCAAGGACAAGGAAGAGATCTTTTCAAGTGTAAGATCAGTTGATCTGTAGGTAGCAAGATCAGGAAGATCTACATGGTAAGTAAGATCAGTTAGATCTACAGGTGTGCAAGATCAAGGAGATCTACTTGGAGTACTCAGTGGTACTTGGTGGACTGGCAGTAGGCAATAACAACCATTGGGTTGATTGTCACTAACTAGTGGAGGGAACAACTTGGTTATTGAGTTGTGATTGTAATTGATTAAGAGAGAGAACTCTTGAGGGAGAATTACTATATGCCCAAGAGGTGTGGGAAGAGTGTGATTTCTTCATTGTATTTCCTTTTAGAAGAGTGTTAATATAGATTGTATAATTTCTCGTATCTCATATTCTGTGTTATCTCTGAATTCTAGTTACATATTACTTCTAGTTTAATTATGTGTTTAGTTTCTTATACAAAGGTAATCAAGTGTACTCTTAAGGAGTAGGATCCTGACAAGTGGTATCAGAGCTATAGGTTCATCAGAGCTTGGTTCACTAACAAGTGTTAGAGCGGGTTAGTGTTTGTTGATTACAGATTCACTCATAGGGGTTTCTATCTAAGTGGGAGCAAAGCAATGGCAAAATAAAGTAAACTAAGAATGGAGAAATTCAATGGCAAGAATTATCAATTATGGAGGATGCAGATAGAAGATTATCTGTATCAAAAATATCTATACTTACTGTTGGGTGGGGTTGCATGCAAGCCCACATATATGAAAGATGAAGAATGAAATGTTCTTGATCAGAAGGCTCTGGAATCTATAAGGTTAAGCTTGGCATCATCTGTGATTTCCAACTTATCACAGGCAAAGATAATGATAGAGTTAATGGAATCTTTGGAAAATTTATATGAAAAACCCTCAGCTTCAAATAAGGTATTTCTTATGAAGCAATTATTTAATTTGCAAATGCAGGAAGGTGGATCAGTATATAGTCATTTTAGTGATTTTCATGATTTGGTAAACCAGTTAAATTCATTCAAAATAGTTTTTGATGATGAAATTAAGGCTCTCTTAATCTTATACTCTTTACCTAAAAGTTGGGATAGCTTGGTAATGGTAGTAAGTAATACTGCATCTACTTCAAATATCTTAAAAGTTGATGATGTTGTTAGTGTAATCTTAAATGAATAAATTCATAGGAAAAACATAGGGGAATCATCAGGTAATGCTTTAAGTGTTGAAATAGGGGAAAGCAAAGAGAGAAGAGAAAGGAAGGGAAATCAAGGTCAAAGATAGATAGGAGATCCAAATCAAGAAATAGAGGTATAACTTGCTAGAATTGTGGAAAGAAAGGGCATGTAAAGAAAGATTGTTGGTTGGTAGAAGATCAGCATGAAGGAAATAAAGAAGCAAATGATGTAGGTATTGTTGCATGGGATGCTCTTATATGTTCCTTGGATAAAGTATAATCTTGGGTTTTAGATTCTGGTGCCTCTTTCCATGCAACCCCAAATAGAGAATTTTTTCATGATTATGTCCATGGAGACTTTGGAAAAGTTTATTTAGGGGATGGTGAGCCTTGTCAAATGGTTGGCAAAGGGGAAGTGTAGCTGAAATTGTAGAATGGTAACACATGGGTGTTGAAGGATGTCATGCATGTCCCAGTCCTGAAGCAGAATTTGATTTTTGAAGGAAAGTTGGGTGATGAGGGTTGCACAGTAACTCTCACAGTGGAATCTTGGTAAGTTTCCAAGGGTGCACTTGTTTTAGCAAGAGGTAAGAAAGTAGGCACACTTTATCTATCTACTTGTATTACTAATTCTCCTTCTATTTTATCTACTTCAGATGTAGATGCAAAGATGTGGCACTATAGGCTTGGTCACATGAGTGAGAAGGGAATGGATGTTCTTAAGTCAAAAGGTAAGCTTTCAGATTTGAAAAGCATAGATCGAGATTTTTGTAAGCAATAAAAGAAAGTGAGGTTTCTTGAAACTGGGTCAACAAAGAAAAAGCACATGTTAGAGCTTGTTCACACAGGCGTGTGGAGACCAGCTCAGGGAGCTTCTATTGGAGGATCATAGTATTGCATAAAGAGGAAATTTGATGTTTTTGACACTTCTAAGAACTGGAAAGCCTTGGTTTTTAAGGAGAAGATGATGGACAGAGATCAGCTCAAGAGGCTAAATAATTTTGAGTAAGGCAGTGTTGATTTGGACAAGGTTATGATCCAAAATGAGCTCACAGGTAAAAATCATCACTCACAAGAAAACACAGTTACCGATGTTGGTCAAGTGAGAACTGATGTCAAACAGGTAGGAACCGATGACGGTCTAGTGGAGACCAAATTTTGTGATGTTGGGCAGGTGGAAATTGACGTTAGTTAGGTAAGAACCGATGTTGATCAAGTTGGTTACATGGAACCGACATTGGTTGGGTGTAGGCTGAGAGATGACTGGGATTAGTCACTGTTAGAATGAAATTTGGGTGGACAACAAGCTGCCAATGAGTCTCAAACACCCATGAGGAGGACTGAAAGGGTAAGTAAGCCTCAAATTTGTTATTCCCCTTCTTTATACTACTTGTTGCTCACTGATGATGGAAAACTAGGAAGTTTTGAAGAGGTAATGCAGGTAGAATCCAAGAAATAGTGGGAGCATGGCATGAATGAGGAAATTGATTCTTTGGAAGAAAACCAAACATGGGATTTGGTAGAGTTTCCAGCCAGAAAGAAAGCATTGAAAGATGAATGGATTCACAGGTTAGAGAAAGGAGAGAATGGACAAGTGAGATAGAAGGCTAGGTTATATGGTCTTGAGCAAGCTCCAAGACAGTGGTATTTGAGGTTTGATAGGTTTATGACAAATCATGGCTTTAGTCAATGTCAATGTGACCATTGTATTTATTTTACCAGGTTGGATAATGATAGCTACATTATCCTGTTACTGTATGTAGTGTATATGCTTGTTACAGGGTCACACATGTAGGGAATTGCTAAGCTAAAGGTAAAATTAGCTCAGACGTTTGCCATGAGGGATTTAGGAGCAAATAAAATCCTTGGCATGAGTATTTATAGAGATAGGGAAATAAACAGGTTGATTTTGTCTCAAGATGATTATGTGAATAAGGTAGTGGAAAGGTTCAATTTGTAGGATGCAAAACCGGTTAGCACACCTATGGTTGGACAGTTCAAGCTGAGATATGAACAATGTCCTAAATCACATGATGAGGTTGAGTACATGGTATGTACTAGAATTTATATTACCCAAGTAGTGGGAGTTGTCAGCAAGTTTATGGCCAATCCAAGAAAGGAGCACTGGAAAGCAGTTCAGTGGATTCTTAGATATCTGAGAAGGACTAGCAGCAGGTATTTATGCTATGTACGGTCAAGCATTTCTCTACATGGGTATGTAGATTTGGATATGGTAGGTGACTTGGATGATAGGAGAAGCACCACAGGATATGTGTTCACTGTTGGTGGAATGGCGATTAGCTGGATTTCAGAGTTGCAGAAGGTTGTTGCAGTCATGGTGGCTAGCAAGGATAAGAACCCTGCAGATATGTTAATAAAGCTGGAAACAAAGGAGAAGTTGAATCTTCATTCAACTTTTATTGGTCTTCAAGATTGAACTTGAAGATGGGATATAAGCCAAAAAAAATTAGAGGATGTACAGGTACATGTATAGGTGTAGCTATTTATCTCCAAGTGGGAGATTGTTAAGCTGTGAATCTAAAAGCTTCACTGTTATGCAAATGGTGGAGGTTGCTAAGTGTCAAAGTAACTGACATCAGTCAAGCCAACTGACATTAGTTATCTTCAACTACACAATAACTGGCATTGGTTAGTGGTCAGACGGCATCAGTCAGATAGGAACCGATGTCGGTCACCTATGCATTTCCAGGTGGCATTTCCAGAATTAGAATTGCTAATTTTAGGAGAACAGTCAGTTTGCATGTAAAAACTAATTTTAGTCTTGAGTCTACATTTCTAATTATTGTTTGTTTTGGGATCTATTTAAGAGACCCATGGGGCTATATTGTAATCAAGGACAAGGAAGAGATCCTTTTGAGTGTAAGATTAGTTGATATGTAGGTAGCAAGATTAGGGAGATCTACATGGTAAGTAAGATCAGTTAGATCTATAGGTGTGCAAGATCAAGGAGATCTACTTGGAGTACTTGGTGGTACTTGGTGGATTGACAGTAGGCAATAACAACCATTGGGTTGATTGTCACTAACTGGTGGAGGGAACAACTCAGTTATTAAGTTGTGATTGTAATTAATTGAGAGAGAGAACTCTTGAGGGAGAATTATTGTACGCCCAAGAGGTGTGGGAAGAGTGTGATTTATTCATTGTATTTCCTTCTAGAAGAGTGTTAATACAGATTGTATTGTTTCTCATATCTCATATTCTGTGCTATCTCTGAATTCTAGTTACATATTACTTCTAGTTTAATTCCATGTTTAGTTGCTTATACAAAGGTAATCAAGTGTACTCTTAAGGAGTAGGATCCTGACATGTTGTTTGCTACATCTATCACAATATAGGACACATTTTAATATTTTATTCTAATAGAGTTAAAAGGCCCAAAATATTCAACAAGACATATGAAGCTCCTATAATGCATAATAAGGATAAAATATTGGTATGGAAACCAAACCAATTTAGGATGGATCATATTGAGCTCAAGAGGTAAGATGGAATATTTTCCGAGGAACAAAAGACCAAAGAGGATTCTATGCTATCTCAGACTCCCTTTCACATTCAAGATGAAGGCATGAAATGGAATATATATAGTGGTTGTTATATTGACATGATAAATTATATAAATAAGTACATCTCATTAAATAAGAATGCTATAGGAACAATGAGGTTTAGAGATAATATAATTACCAATATAGTTGGCAAGGTTGTCTTGAGTTTGGACAATAGAAAGACCAAGACACGAAATGTGTTTTATGTTAAAGGTTTGAAAAATAACCTAATTAGTGTAATTCAAATGTGTAATTAAGGACACACTAATATTTAATGATAGAGAGTGTGAGATATAGAGAGCCAAATCAGGAAGGCTAATTGACAATGCTAAGAGGATTGAGAACAACCTATATGTATTGAATGAGATCAAGAAGGAGATATGATTCATGAGAAAGATAGATGAATGTTGGCTATGGCTAATAAGTCTAGGTCACCTAAACATTGACAACCTGGTCAAAATTAGAACTAAGAAGTATATGAATAACATGCCTAACATCATCAAACTTACAAACATACTTTAAAAGGCATGCAAACATGTTAAGAAAAATAGAATAAGGTTTATCTCCAAGGAGTACTCTACTAAAAGACCCTTGGAGTTAATACACATTGATATTTATGGGCTTAAAAGAATTCAAATCATTTAAGGAGACAACTAATTCATGTTACTCATTGATGATTACCCAAGAATGACTTGGGTTGCATTCTTGAAAGAAAAATTAGAAGATCTTGAAAAGTTCTAGGAATTCAAAGATCTTGTTGAGAATGAGAATAATGGGAAGATCAAGTGTCTATGATTTGATAAAGGAGGAGAGTTTTGGTCTAATGAGTTTTATGACTTTTATGAGGTTCATAGAATATAGAGACAATTATCAGTAGCTAGGACACCTCAGTAGAATGGGGTAGAGGAAAGGAAGAATAATATAGTTCAAGAGATGGATATAACTATGCTAAAATATTCTATATTATCTAATAAATATTGGAGAGATGTATTAAGAACTATTGTCTAAATTTTGAATAGATGATAGATAAGGACTAATGGCAATAAAACTCTATATGAAATATGGAAGGGTAGACCTACCAATGTGGAATAGTTTAGAGTGTTTGGGAGAAAATGTTTCATCAAAAGAGATGATGAAGACTTGGGAAAGTTTTATTCTAGATCTGATGAAGGCATATTATTAGGGTACTCATAAATGAGATCAACCTATTGATGTTATCACAAGAGACTACAAAAGATAGTAGAAATCACCATTGTAAATATTGACGAGATAAATAAATCTCACTCATAGTCAAAGAACACTTTAAAGAATATTGACTTCAAGAATGAAGAGGAGACCATATAGGTTGATGTGGAAGAATAATAAGTTGAAGAGAGATAGGACTCAAAATGACCCTTAAGATAGAATCAAAGATATCACCTTGAATCTCAAATCATTAGCAACAAGAATGTAGGTATGAAAATAAAGAGAAGACTGGTAAGTGATCTAAATAAAGATAATGTTGCTCTATTATCCAAGATTGAACCTAAGAGTCTTATAGAATCAAGCAAATAAAAATTAAGGATAGGTGTTATGAATGAGGAGTTAGACCAAATAGAGAAGATTGAGACTTGGGAATTAGTTCTTAGGCCTAAATATAAGAATGTCATTACCATAATAAGTGTTTAGAAATAAGTTGAATGAAGATGGAGAGGTCACTAGGAATAAGGTTAGATTGGTATGAAATAGATATGAAAAAGTTTAATGGGTAGAATTTGAGGATACCTTTGAGATTTTATCAAAATTGGAGGCCATCAGATTATTTCTAGCATATACAGGAGTCAAAGGATTCAAGGTATACCAGATGGATGTCAAATCTAGAAATTTTGAATGGGAATTCAGAAGAAGTGTACATTTAACACCCTAAAGGGTTCTCACTATCATATGACAAAGACTATGTTTGGATATTTAAAAAGGATCTCTATGGTCTAAATCAAGCTCCTATATCTAGGTATGCTAGGTTGGACAAGTATTTGTTAGATCAAGGATTCAAAATAGGAGTTATAGATAGTAATTTATACATCAAGACAAAAGATGACCATAGAATGATAGTAGTTGTCTAAGTGGATGACATCATATTTTGTGGAAACAATGAGAGAATGACTAAGGCCTTTGCATAGGTTATGAATAAAGAGTTTGATGTGTCCATGATATTAAAACTATCATTATTTCTTGGGTTAAAAATCACTCAATCTTAAAAATGTATATTCATATCACAAACAAAGTACATAAGAGATATGTTGAAGAAGTTTGAGATGTAACATTTAAAGGTAGTTAGTATGCCTATGATCATAGGATATAATTTGAGCAAGGAATATTAGTCTTCAAAGGTCAATTAAATGTCAAATAGGTCAATTATTGGAAGTTTTTTATAAACCACTACCTTTAGACTTAACATCATGCAAGAAGTAGGTCTTGTGAGAAGGTTTTAAGTAGATAATAGGAGAATCATCTAAAAGTAGTCAAAATTATACTCAAGTATCTCAAGGAGACTATGGAGTATGGATTATGGTATCTAAGAAGCAAGGATTTGAATTTGATAGCCTACATAGATGCATATTTGGTAGGAAGTATAGATGATAAGAAGAGTACCAGTAGAGGATCTTTCTTCCTAGGTGGGTGCCTAGTTTCATGGATAAACAAGAAGAAACCATCAATATCTTTGTCCACTTGTGAGGATAATTAAATTTTAGTAGATTCATGATGCACTCAGGTCCTATGTATGAGATAGACCATAGAAAACTACAGGTGGAACATGATGGTCCTAGCCCTATCTATTTTGATAATACAAGTAGTATAATTGTCTTAAAGAACCTTGTCATGTATTCAAGGACAAAATACATTCACATAAGATATAATTTTCTAAGAGAGAAGGTAAGTGAATAAAATTTACACAAGATCTTATTGTAGACATCTTGACCAAACCACTTCCAAAGGTAACTTTTGAACACCTAAGATAGGAATTGGGTGTAATTCTTGCCCCTAAAAAACATTAAAAAAGTCAAGTAATTTAGGGGAGATAATAATGCTCATTATCTCCAAGAATAGGTGAGTTTTTTCATGAAGGTATGCATGGATATAGGGGAACATGTTTGTATTATGTCTCATAAACTAATACATCATGTGTGTTGAGTATTTTGGTTATAAAGAGTGTGATCCAAGGAGTTATATACATCACTTTGTCATTTATGTTAAAGGGGGAGATAAAATAGAATAGGGAGATAAGAATGATCACTATATAGTATGTTTTTCCTTTAATGACAAAGGGGGATATTGTTGAGCCTTATTATTGTTGTTAAAGTTTGGCATTGATGTCAAAGGTTCTTAAGAAAGGTGTTCATGAGGTCATTTGAAGAATTTTATTTTTTTATAGAATCATTGAGAGTTATTAAATTATATTAGGAGAATTTAATACATATGAGCAAGGTATAAGAGCATCAATAAGTGTTTCAAGGTTAGTTGTCAAGTTTCAAGAGCTTGAGAAGTCTAGTCATGACATTGGTCATTACATGAAGAGAGCTTATGAGAAGGTATGATATTGGTGTCATATTTATATGGATTAATAGAGGTATAAGAGGTTGTATGAGTTTTTTTTATTATGAATATGAAGCATTAGATCACTTATTATAGTCTTAGAGTGATCTTATAGGGGTCGGATCTATAAACTTACTATGCAACTAGACCACCTCTAGACCCCACTTGGATTAATGAGTCATCATGATCTATTTTCTAGGAATATTAAGGATGTTTGACATTTTTTTAGAATGTGAGATGTTTTTTGAGCATGTAAGTGAGGTGGAGAGTGAATTAAAGGAGGCTTGAAGGTTAGTTTCAAGGCCTAATGTGGTTTATAGGTCAAGGTCCAAGAAAGCAAAGAGAGACGGTGACCAAATGAGCTATGAATTTCAGATTTCAAGATAATAATGAGCATGTGATCATTATAAGTGGGTTTATATGTTTGTATAGGTGTTTTTACCAAGTATGAGGTCAAATTTTGCAAGAAATGGCATGAAAAGTGGTTTTGAGGTTTCTTGAGTGTACAAAATAAAGGGTTCTCAACTTGAAAAGGAATTTAAAATGTTCATTGGAATGTGTAACATATAAATGGGAACCTTATATATTGATTAGATATGGGGAATGTTCCTAGATAATATATCTAGGCATTAGTTTTAGAAATGAGGGACAAACTTTTATGAATAATCGTTAACACCAAAAATAGTGTTAACCCTCTGTAAAACTCTAACCCTAACCTGATGTGAAAGTTATTATTTAAAATAGAATAAAATGGTATCAAATAACTATATAAACTATCATAGAATATATTAAACTCTCCCATGCATCTCCAGGTATGATTTGATTGTCATTTGAGTGAGTGGACCCTATAGGAAAGGCCTTGTTTCTTAGAGATTTACTATAAGAATCAATGTTGACCAAGTCAAAGTTTATAAATGGATGGAGGAAAAATATTAAGAATTTTATTTAATTTACATGGTGGTTTATTATTATTTTCTATCTCTCAATTGTGCTAAATTGGTCATACAAGTTAACCTATTGCTAAAAGGCTTAATGGTGCAAATAGTGAGAAAACTAGATAGAAATGAGGTCATTAGGGATGTGTTATCATGGATTTAGAATTAATAAAAATGCTTGAATAAATTGTAAAATATATTTAATACATGTTAACTTTGGATAAAGGTATTTTAAATCATTTTATATATTAAAATGTTGTTCTCAAGTTGACTTGTCTAATTCAAAAAGGTTTGTATATAGTGAGGTCATGAGATTGTTCTGCAAGACCAATATTAACCATTAAAGATTATAATATTTTTATTTTAATTTTATTTTAGGATGTTTTAAGATATTTTTAATTAATTTAAATTCCTTTATTGTGTTCTTTCAAGTTTCATAAGTTCATGTTTCTGTTACTGTGTTTTGAGGCTAGTTTGTAGTTTTGAGTGGGCTCTTTGTAGAGAAGGCTTTGAGTCCTTTTGCTCTGAGTTTTGAACTATAAATCATATGGTTATGAATTTTAGGTCATGTATCTTATGTATATGTGATTTTTTTCTATGTTTTTTTTATAAAAATTGTGTTTGTTATTTATTTTTTCAAGATAGTCTTTTTGGGTATGCACATGCCTAATTATGAATAATACTAATGACATGCTTCAAGTGGTGATTGGAGATAAAAGGTGTCATAGACATAATATGATACGATTAGGGTATATTTTAGTGAAATATGATATTTTACTAATGTGTGATAAGTTTTAGAGTGTTTCAAGTAATTCAAATGGTAATATGTGCTAATGAAGGCCTAATTGAATTAGGTCTCCTTAAGGCCTAAAAGGGATTTTGGTCCTATATGATATGAAAAAACTATTATAGTATTTTATTAATGTTTTTGTAATGTTATAAGTACTATTTTATTTAAAATATAAGTATTAAATTGTGTATAGATAACCAAGAGATGTATGATCAAGATCCTAGTATAAGAACATGGTCTAATAGGCCTAATTGGCTAGTTAGTGAATGTGTGATTTGAAGTGAAAGATTTAAAAATTTGAAGAGATAAAGGAGTTATTTTATACCATAATTAGGTTGTATATAAACTATAATTAATTTATAAAAAGGGTACTATAGATTATTATTAAGGTCAAATGACTTAATCTATCTTGAAGAAACCTAGTTGAGTGAAGGAGCCTAGAAGGAAGTTTGAGAGAGCTAAGATTGTGAAGATTTGAAGAGGTGGTCATCATAAATTAGTTGAGAAAAAATATTTCATGAAGGTTATAAAGGTAATTATATGAATGAGATGGTGCTGAGTCATCTAAGGGGTTTGTGCCTCTATGCAAGTAGATTCTTGTTAAAGCTTAGTCAAGTGGGTGCCTAGCTAGTTGGGGTGGGTGCTCCAAGTGAAGTTTATGATTCACTAAATATTTATGTTTATCTTAAAGGATAGTAGTAAATATGAAAATATCAATGGGTTTTCTTACCCTTGAGGGTTTATCACTCAAATAAGTGTTTTATATGTTATGTTTTTATCTCATGCTTATGGTTCTTAATGTGTTTCTAGTTTACTATATTGTTTTGATAGTTCATGAATGATAAGGTAAATTTGTAAAAGTTTTTAAATAATAATTCAACCACCTCTTGTTATTTTTGGTTCCAACAATTGGTCTTAGATCCTAGTCCTTTGAATCAAGTCTAAACATATTAAAGGTGATCTTAAGAAGCACAAGAATGACTTGTGATAAATAGGAAGAAGACATGTATGATGAAGGATACTATGACAGTGAAGAAGGAGAATCTAAATTATACCTTGAATTTGAGATCATAAGTGACCTTGATGATTTAAAACTTCAAAATAATATTTTCAAGGATCTCAAGAGTCAATTAAAAGGGGTCAACATAAGGATTAGTCAAAGGAAGTTGAGCATGACCAATTGAATATGGAGCTAGATTATTTGAATGTTGAGCATGAGCAGCTCATAGAAAAAATGAGAAAGTTTGAGAGTGTGTGTGATAATTTATAACAATTCAAGAGTACTAACATAATAAGACCAATTAGGCAACCTATTTTTATAAAGCATAAGTCATGATCAAGCCATCATAAGTAAAAAAAATGTTGTTGGCTACATCTATCACAATATAGGACAAATTACAAGATTATGCTCTAATAGAGTTAGAAATCCCACAAGATTTAACAAGACATATGAATATCCTATAATTCATAATATTGAATGTATATAGTGGTTTCTTAAGGCACATGATAGGATAAATAAATATGTTCATCTCATTAAATAAGAATGTTGTAGGAATAGTGAGGTTTAGAGACAACATAACTACCAATATAGTTGGCAAGGGTGTCTTGAGTTTGGACAATGGAAAGACCAAGACATAAAATGTGTTGTATGTGGAAGGTTTGAAATATAACCTACTTAGTGTAAGTCAAAAGTACAATCAAGGACACACAATAAAATTTAATTATAGAGGGTGTGAGATTAGGGGAACCAAATTAATAAGGCTAATTTCCAATGCCAAGAGGACTAAGAACAACCTATATGTGTTGAATGAGATAAAGAAGGAGAGATGCTTCATGAGAAATATATATGAATGTTAACTATGGCACAAAATGATAGGTCACCTAAACTTTAACAACTTGATCAAGATTAGCACTAAGAATTTCATGAAGAACATGCCTAAAATCATCAAACCTACAAACATACTTTAGAAGGTATGCCAACATGGTAATCAAACTAGAAGAAGGTTTAAGTCCAAGGATTACTCTACTATAATACCCTTACAATAAATAAACATAGATCTCTATTGTATTAAAATAATTCAAAGAATTCAAGGAGATAACTAATTTATGCTACTCATTTATAATTACACAAGAATGAATTGGGTTGCATTCTCGAAAGAAAAATCAGAAGATCTTGACAAGTTCAAGGCATTCAAGGTTCTTGTTAAGAATGGGAAGATCAAGTGTCTAAGATCTGATAGAGGAGGATATTTTTGGTCCAATGAGTTTGATGATTTGGTGAGGTTCATAGAATAAGTAGACAATTCTTAGTAGCTAGAACACCTCAATAGAATGGGGTAGTGGAAAGGAAGAATATGATAGTTCAAGATATGGATAGAATTATGATAAATGATTCCATATTATTTGATGGATATTTAAAAGAGGCATTCAAAACTATTGTCTAGATTTTAAATATAGGATAGATAAGGACTAATGGCAACAAGACTCTTTATGAACTATGGAAGGGAAGACCTACCAATGTGGAACACTTTAGAGTGTTTGTGATCAAATGTTTCATCAAAAGAGATGATAAAGAATTGGGAAAATTTGATTTTATATCTAATGAAGACATATTATTAGGATACTCATCAATGAGATCAGCCTATAGATGTTATAATAAGAGATTACAAAAGATAGTGGAAATCACCAATGTGAAGATTGATGAGACAAGGAAATCTCACTCATGGTCGAAGAATACTTTAGAGAATATAAAATTAAAGAATGAAGAGGAGACTATATATGTTGATGAGTAAGAATAAGAAGTTGAAGAGAGACATGAATCAGAAGGATCCTCAATATATATCTAAAGAGACCACCCTGAATCTCAAATCATTATCAATAAGAATGTAAAAGAAGTTGAGTATGACCAATTGAAGACAAAACTAGATTCCTTGAAGTTTGAGCATGAATAAATCATATAAAAAGTTAGAAAGTTTGAGAGAGAAAGCATGATAAGTTATAATAATTCAAGAGTAATAACATGAAAATACCAATTAGGAAACCCAATGCTATAAAGGATAAGACATCATGGAACCGTGGTAAGTATGGAGATGTTATTTGCTACATCTATCATAATATAGGACACATTTCAAGATTATGAGCTAAAGAGTTATAAGGTCCACAAGATTCAAAAAGACATATGAATCTTATATAATGCATAATAAGGATGAAACTTTGGTATGAAATCCAAATCAAGATAGGATGGATTAGATTGAGCTCAATAAGAAAGATGGGCTATTTTCCAAGTAGGAATAGAAGACCACTAATGACTCTATGCTATCTCAAAATAAATTTCTCATTCAAGATGAAGGATTTAAATGGTATATAGATAGTTTTTTCTCAATCCATGTGATAGGAGATAGAAACAAGTTCATCTCATTAAAAAATAATGTTGTAGGAATAATGAGGTTTGTAGATAACACAACTACCAATATAGTTGGCAAGGGTGTTTTGAGTTTGGATAATAGAAGGACCAAGGCACAAAATGTGTTGTATGTGGAAGGTTTGAAACATAACCCGATTAGTATTGGTATAATTTTCAATAAAGGGCACACACTAAACTTTCATGACAAAGGGTGTGAGATAAGGAGAACCAAATAAGGAAGGCTAATTCCCAATGCCAAAAATACTGAGAACAACCTATAAGTATTAAATGAGATCAAGAACAAGAGATGTTTCATGAGTAAGGTAGATAAAATTTGGATATGGCACAGAAGGCTAGGTCATCTAAACTTTGGCAACTTGGTCAGGATTAGCACTAAGAAATCTATGAGAAACATACCTAAGATCATCAAACCTACAAACATACTTTAGAAGGCATGCCAACATGGTAAGGAGACTATAATAAGGTTTAATTATAAGGAGTACAATACTATAAGACCCTTTTAGTCAATACATACTGATCTTTATGGGCCTATAAGAACTCAAAGCATTCAAGGAGATAGTTACGTCATGTTACTCATTGATGATTACATATTTATGACATGGGTTACATTCTTGAAGGAAAAATAATAAGATCTTGATAATTCAAAAAATTTAAGGCTCTTGTTTACAATGAGAAGAATGGGAAGATCAAGTTCCTAAGGTATGATAGAGGAGGAAATTTTTAGTCTAATGAGTTTGATGTCTTCTATGAGGTTCATGGAATAAGGAGACAATTCTCAGCATCTAGGACACCTCAATAGAATGGGGTAGTGGAAAGGAAGAATAGGATAGTTCAAGAGATGACTATAACTATGATAAATGAGTTTATATTATAAAATGGATATTAGAGAGAGGTAGTAAGCATTTTTGTCTACATTTTAAATAGAGGATAGATAATGACTAATGGAAATAAGACTCCTTATGAACTATGGAAGGGTAAACATTCCAATGTGGAACACTCTAGAGTGTTTGGGAGAAAATGTTTCATCAAAAGAGATGACAGACTTGAGAAATTTTGATTCTAGATCTGATGAAGGCTTTTACCTAGGATACTCATCAATGATCTTAGCCTATAGATGTTATAAAAATAGACTTTAAAAGATAGTGGAAAGTACTAATTTAAAGATTGATGAGACAAGGAAATATCAATCACAGTCAAGGAACACTTTAGATAATTTGGACTTCAAGAATGAAGAAGATATTATAGAGGTTGATGAGGAAGAAGAAGTTAAAGACATATAGGACTCAAAAAGACCCTTAAGATAGATTCAAAGAGATCACCCTAAATCTCAAATCATTGGTAACAAGAATGTAGGTATGCAAATAAGGAGAAGAATGGTAAGTAGTATAAATCAAGAGAATGTTGATCTATTATGCAATATTGAACCTAAAAGTCTTATATAAGAAAGAAAAGATAAATTTTGAATAGGTTATATGAATGAGAAGTTAGACAAAATAGAGAAGAATGAGACTTGGGAACTAGTTACTAGGCCTAAAGATAAGAATGTTATTGGCACAAAATGGGTGTTTAGAAACAAGTTGAATGAAGATGGAGAAGTCACTAGGAAAAAGTCTAGATTGGTATGAAAGGGCTATGGACAAGTTGAAGGGGTAGACTTTGAAGATAAATTTTCACCATTATCAAGATTGGAAGCCATTATATTGTTTATAGCTTATGTAGGATTCAAAGGATTCAAAGTATATTAGATGGATGTAAAATATGGCTTTTTGAATGGGAATATAGAAGAAGTTTACATCGAGAAACCTATAGGGTTCTCACTATCAGATAAAAAAGACTATGTTTGTAGACTGAAAAAGGCTCTCTATGTTCTAAATCAAGATCCTAGAGCTTGGTATGTTTGGTTGGAAAAGTATATGTTAGATCAAGGATTCAAAAGAGGAGTTACAGATAATAATCTATATATCAAGATAAAAGATGACCATCAGTTGATAGTAGTTATTTATGTGGATGGCATAATATTTAGTGGAAATAATGAGAACATGAAAAAATCCTTTGTAGAGGTGATGAATAAAGAGTTTGATGTTTCCATGCTAGGAGAACTATAATTATTTATAGGGTTTTAAATCACTTAATCTAAAAAAGGAATATTCATCTCACAAGCCAATTAAATAAGAGTGATGTTAAAGAAGTTTGAGATGGAGTATTTAAATGTAGATAATACACCCATGATCACAAGATGCAAATTAAGCAAGGAATATGAGTCTTCAAAGGTTAATCAGATGTCATATAGGTTAATGATTGGAAGTTTGTTGTATACCACTACCTCTAGACTTGACATCATGCATGCAGTAGGTCTTTTAGGAATGTTTCAAGTAGATCAAAAGGAGAATCATCTATAAGTAGTTAAAATGATACTCAAGTATCTCAAGGGGAATATGGAGTATGGATTATGGTATCAAATAAGAAATGAGTTAAATTTGATAGCCTACATAGATGCAAATTATGCAAGAAGTATAGATGATAGGAAGAGTACTAATGGAGGAGCCTTATTCCTAAGTGGGTTCCTAGTTTCATGGATGAGTAAGAAGAAACCATAAGTATCCTTATCCACTTGTGAGGATAAATAAATTAAAATAGATTCATGTCACACACATAATCTATGGAAGAGATAGACCCTAAAAGACTACAAGGTGGAGTGTGATGGTCCTAACCCTATCTATTATGATAATACAAGTGATATAATCATCTTAAATAACTCTATCATGCACTCAAAGACCAAACACATTCCCATCAGGTATCATTTTATAATATACCAGGTAAGTGAATGAATTTTCAAACTTGAATATGTTTTTATAAAGGATTAAATTAAAGACATGTTGACCAAACCACTTCTAAAGGTAACTTTTGAACACCTAAGATAGGAATTAGGTGTAATTCTTGTCCCTAGAAATCTTTGAAGAATCTAAGTACTTAGGGGGAGATAATCACTCTCATTATCTACAATAAAAGGTGAGTTGTTCCAATAATTTATTCATGGAGATAGGGCAAACATGTTTGTTTTATGTCTCATAAACTTGCTATTTTTTGTGTTGAGTATTTTGGTTGCAAGAAGTGTAATCCAAGGAATTACAGACATCACTTTGCCATTTATGTCAAAGGGGAAGAAATAAAATAATGAGGACATAAATATGATCATTTTTTAGTATGTTTTTCCATCAATGACAAAGGGGGATATTGTTGAACATTATTTCTATTATTGAGGTTTGGCATTGAAATTATCATTGATGTCAAAAGGTTGTTCATGAGGTCATTAAATAATGTTTTTATTTGATTGCATCCTTGAGAGATATGAAATTATTTAAGAAAAATATAAGTCATGTTATTAAGGTGTATAATCATCAAAGAGTGTTTCAATATCATTTTATAAAGTTTTCAAGTTTTTGAACCTAACAATAAACTTGAGAAGGCTTGTGCATATGATGCTTAGTCTTATGCATGAAGTAGCACGGTGGCCTAGTAATATTGATGTATAGAGACATAATATGATATATATATTTTATTTAGTATTCATATGATTCATTGGATCACTCATGAATATCACATAGTGAGCCTATAGGGGTAAGACCTATATACCTAGCATATACTAAACTAGTTCTAGACCCTGCCAGACCTAATGAGGAGTCATGAGGTATTGTCAAGGTATATGAAGAATTTATGGATTTTTTTATCATGTTAATAATTTTTATGACATTTATATTATGTTTTAATAACTTGAAAATTGGATACAAGGTTAGTTTCAAGGCCTATTATGACTTGTAGGTCAAAAGCCTAGAGAGTAAAGAGAGAGATGGTGGCTCGATGGGGTATCAAGATCAGTTTCCAAGGAAAGTATGAGTATTTGTGAATTTATATATGTATTTTATGTTTTTAAAATCATTTTTACCAATTTTTAATTCAAAATTTTAAGGATAAGGAAAGAAAAAGTGTTTTGAGGTCTCTCATGTGCACAAAATGAAGGGTTCTCAACTCGAGAAAAACTTTCAAGTGCTCATTGGCATGTGTAACATTTGCATGAAAAAAAAAGATATTAATGGTATATGGTGAAGGTTACTATATAAAATTTCCAATCATTGTTTTTTGGAATGAAGGGCTAATATTTTTGAGTGATCATTAAGACTAGAAGATGGTTTAAACCCTCAAAAAACCCTAATAGTGACCCAAAATGAAAGATCTTGTATTAAATTTATTATAATGGATTGGTATGGATATTTAATATATTTTATCATATATTAAACTATCATAACAACATATAAGTTTGATTTTTTTTTCAAGTGAATGAGTGGAACCTATAGGAAAGACCTTATTTCTCAGAGATTTGTTGTAGCAGTTAGAGTTGACCAAGTCAAAATTGATAAATGGATTAAGATTTAAGATTGATAATTATATTATATTTCCATTGTGATTCATGAGTATGTTATATCACTCATGTGTTATAAACTATTCATATGATTTGACTTATCACTAACAGGCCTAATGGTGCAGATATTGAAAAAACCAGGCACAAGTAAGAAGTTGATTAGGGATGTGTTATCATGGATTAAGGATGAATACAAGTGAATGGAGAATTTTTTAAAGACATATAATATATTTTAATTTTGGATATATGTTTTATATGTTAGTGTATATGATGAAAATATTGCTCGTAAGTTGACCTATCTCGTTCAGATGAGACAGTGAGATACAAGACTATGAGATTGATCTAAAAGACCAATATTGCCATGTGACCATATTATATATCTATTTAAAATGGTTTAATTAAATAATAGTATTATATACATGAATTTTAAGTCTTTTAAAGTGGTTCTAAATTTTTTTTAGGTCATAGTTTCCATGACTATGATTTGAGGCTAGTTGGTAGTTTTGACTAGGATACTTGTAGATAAGGGTTTGAGTCTTTTTTACCTATGTAATTAAGTATAATTAACTTAATTAAGTTTTTAATGTCATTTATATTATATATTTTTATATTTTTCCATGTTTTTTTATAAAAAAATTACTTATTTTTTAGTTATTCAAGACATACTTTTTGGGTATACACAAGCCTAGTATGAATAATGTTTTGAGAAGAGGTCCAGGTGGTGGTTGGACCTTGTTAGGGTGTGGAGCTAAAAGCTTTAACTATTTGCACACACTAGAAGAGGATGCTGAAGAACCAGAGCCACCGGCGTTGGCAGTATGACCGACGTTGGTCAGATGCAGTGGAGAAGGAGACCGGCGATGGCAGAGAGTCGGTCGACGTTGACAGCACCAAACAAGCAGGGACCGGCGTCGGTCACTTGTGCAGTCCAAAACTGTTCGTTGCACGAACAGTTAGTTAGTTGAACCATGTGTTTGCATGCTAAGAAGCTATTTTAAGTTGTGAGCTGTGTGTCTAATTTTAGTTGTTAGATTTCTATTTTTGTAACCATGGGATTCTATTTAAAGACCCATGAGGCATGTATTGTAATTTATCATATTGATCAAGTAAGAGCATTGAAGCAAGCAAGGTCAAGGAGATCTATAGGTGTAAGGTCAAGGAGATCAGCTGAAGCATTCAAGGAGGGATTGTAACTCAGGTTATAGAGTTGGTTTTGTGTTGAGCAAGAGAGAGAGGGAAGAAGGTCTTGAGGTGTGGCAAGCCTTTGAGGTGGAGGAAGAAGTGGCATCTTCCTTATTTGTATTTTATTCTAGTATTATCTAATACAAGAGTGTGTATTGTCTCTCAAATTCTTTGCTGTCTCATGTTTCTAGTTTCTTAATCATTCTGGTATATTTCCGTGTTTAATTGCTCACATACAAGTAATCAATTATGCTTTCGTTGGATAAAGGGCCTCCTAATAGTTGGTATCAGAGCTACGGTTTGCAGGAAGCAGGTATTGTTTTTGATTACAGGTCATTCACAGGGTTTTTTTATTGAGTGGGAGTTCAGCAATGGCAGAAGAAAGTAAGATATGAATGGATAAGTTTAACGGAAAGAATTATCAACACTGGAGGATGCAAATTGAGGACTATCTGTATCAGAAGGATCTGTACTTACCATTGGGTGGGGTTGCATGCAAGCCCATAGATATGAAGGATGAAGAATGGAACATTCTTGATCAGAAGGCTCTCGGTTCCATAAGGTTGAGCCTTGCATCATCTGTGATTTCCAGCTTATCACAGTGCAAAACAACGGAAGAGTTGATAAAGTCCTTGGCAAATTTATACGAAAAGCCCTCGCCTTCTAATAAGGTATACCTTATGAAGTAGCTATTTACTTTGCAAATGCAGGAAGGTGGTTCAGTACATACTCATCTCAGTGATTTCCATGGTTTGGTAAACCAATTAGCTTTAGTCAACATTGTTTTTGATGATGAGGTAAAGGCTCTCTTGATTTTATGTTCTTTGCCTGAAAGTTGGGATGGTATGGTTATGGCAGTAACTCTGCATCTGCTTCTAAAATCTTAAAAGTTGATGATGTTGTGAGTGTGATTTTGAATGAAGAAATACACAGGAGAAGCACAAGTGAATCATCAGGGAACGCTCTAAGTGCGAAAAGCAGAGGAAGGCAAAAGGAGAAGATTGAGAAAGGGAAATCAAGGTCGGGAAGGAGATCCGAGTCTAAAGGTATTACCTGCTGGTTTTGTGGAAAGAAAGGACATACAAAGAAGGAGTGTTGGTTGAGAGATAAAGAGAATCAACATGCAGGTATTGAAGAAGCAAAGGATGCAAATATTGTGGTACAGGATGCTCTCATACTTTCTTTGGATAGTCACGTAGGATCATGGATTTTAGATTCTGGTTCATCTTTTCATGCATCCCCAAATAGAGATTTGTTTCATGAGTATGAACAGGGAGATTTTGGAGTGCTCTATTTAGGGGATGGTACGCCTTGTCAGATAGTTGGCAAAGGGAAAGTGCAACTGAGATTGCAGATTGACAACACATGGGTGTTGAAAGAGGTCATGCATGTTCTAATTCTGAAGCAGAGTTTGATTTCTGTAGGAAGGTTGGGTGATGAGGGATGCACAATAACCCTCACAGTGGATTCTTGGAAGGTTACCAAGGGAGCACTTGTTTTGGCAAGAGGTAAGAAAGAAGGTACTCTTTATCTATCTACTTGTATTACTGATTCTACTTCTGGTATAGATTCAAAGATGTGGTCTAATAGGCAGGGTCACATGAATAAGAAGGGAATGGAAGTTCTTGGTTCAAAAGGTATGTGTTCAAATTTAGAAGGCATAGATAGAATTCATTGCAGGAAAAGGAAATTTGAGGCTTTTGACAAGAACAGGGATGTCTTGGTGTTTTTGGAGGAGATGAAGGCCAAAGAACAGTTACAGGCAGTAAATAAATCTGAGTAGGGCAGCATGGATAGAGATTTGATCCAATAAGAGCTCACGGATGAAGAATTCATCACTCACGGGAACACACAGGCACCAAGGTCGGTTACTTGGAACCGACGTCAGTCAGTCAGACACCGACATCGGTCTTGTGCAGACCAACAGGGTCGGTAGGTCAGGCAGGAGAAGTCTGACATCGGTCATCAGGACTGACGTCGGCAGGGGGGGACACCGGCGTTGGCTAGGGGTAACGACGTCGGTAGTCAGGGTCAGTGCAGGGAACTGACATCGGTCGGGAGCAGACTGGGAGTTGGCCGAGATCGGTCACTGGAACGGATGATGGGTGGATAGTTAGTTGTCAAGGAGTCTCAAACACCCATACGGAGGTCAGAAAAGGTATGTGAACCTCATATTCATTGTTCACCTTCTTTATATTGCTTACTGTTAGTCATGAACTAGGAAGATGGAGGAAGTAATGTAGGTAGAATCTAGAAATAGTGGGAGCTTGACATGGATGAGGAGTGTGAGTCCTTGGAGTAGAGCCAAACAGGTATTTATTGGTGGAGTTGTCAGCTGGATAAAGGGATGGATTCCTATTTTAGAGAAGAGAGTGGATGGACATCTGAGACAAAAGGCTATGGTATATGGTCTTGAGTTATGCTACGGGCAATGGAGGTTTGACCATTGTTTTTTATCTTTACCAAGTTGGATAATATTAGCTACATTATCCTGTTACTATATTGTGTTACTTTTTGCAGGGTTTCATATACAGGGAGTTTTCTGAGCTAAGGGTAAAGTTGGTTCAGAAGTATGTCATGAAGAATTTGGGAGTAGCAAAATTCTTGTGGCATAGGTGACAGGTATAGCATCACAGGTTTGCATGGTGGTTGGTCTTCAAGGGTGACTTTGAAGAGGGATACAGGGCCAAAGGAACAAAATAGATGGTGTACAGGTACAGGTACAAGTTGCAGCTATTTATCTCCAAGTGGGAGATTGTTAGGGTGTGGAGCTAAAAGCTTCAACTATTTTCACACACTAGAAGAGGATGCTAAAGAACTAGAGCCACCGGCGTCGGCAGTATGACCGACATCGGTCAGATGTAGTGGAGAAGGAGACCGGCGATGGCAGAGAGTCGGCCGACGTCGGCAGCACCAGACAAGCAGGGACCGGCGTCGGTCACCTGTGTGGTCCATAACTGTTCATTGCACGAACAGTTAGTTAGTTGAACCGTGTGTTTGCATGCTAAGAAGCTATTTTAAGTCGCGAGCTGTGTGTCTAATTTTAGTTGTTAGATTTCTATTTTTGTAACCATGGGATTCTATTTAAAGACCCATGAGGCATGTATTGTAATTTATCATATTGATCAAGTAAGAGCATTGAAGCAAGCAAGGTCAAGGAGATCTATAGGTGTAAGGTCAAGGAGATCAGCTGAAGCATTCAAGGAGGGATTGTAACTCAGGTTATAGAGTTGGTTTTGTGTTGAGCAAGAGAGAGAGGGAAGAAGGTCTTGAGGTGTGGCAAGCCTTTGAGGTGGAGGAAGAAGTGGCATCTTCCTTATTTTTATTTTCTTCTACTATTATCTAATACAAGAGTGTGTATTGTCTCTCAAATTCTTTGCTATCTCATGTTTCTAGTTTCTTAATCATTCTGGTATATTTCCGTGTTTAATTGCTCACATACAAGTAATCAATTGTGCTTTCGTTGGATAAAGGGCCTCCTAACAGACCTAAAAGGTGTTGTGTAATTAAATTAAATTTTTATAATTAATATTTGAGTGATATTTTATATTATAATACCATGTGATAAGTTTTATGTGTTAATGAAGGCCTAATTGAATTAGGTCTCCTTAAGGCCTAAAAAGGGGTTTTTGTCTTATATGTTATGACCAACCTATTTTAATGTTTTATTCATGTTTTTTGAGTATTATAAGTCCTATTAATTTAAAATATAAGTGTTAAAGTGTGTATGACTGACCAATAGGTGTATCAATAAGATCCTAATATAAGAATAAGGTCTAATATGCCTAATTGGTTGGTAAGTATGAGAGCTGAAGAGGAAGATATAGTATTTTTAAGAGATAAAAGAGGTCTAGTAGACCATCATCAGGGTGAAAATATACTATCATAGGTTATTATAGATGAATATCAAGGTTAAATGACCTAATTTGTCTTGAAGAAACCTAGTTGAGCAAAGAAGGCCAAAGACCAGTTTGAGAAGGATAGAAGTGTGTGAAGAGATGAAGAAGGAAATAATCATATATTTTATCAAAAACTAAGGTTTATTTTGGTGATAAATTTTTTTAGATGTATAATTTGTTTTTGATTCATCTAGGGTGTTGGTACCTCCTTGCAAGTGGGTTCTTACTAAATCCTAGTCAAGTTGATGCTTGGCTAATTGGGGTTGATGCTCCAAGTGGAGTTGGTGCTTCACTAAATATTTATGTTTTTATTACATTATTATACTCCATTTTTATCATCAATGGGTTTTCTTCCCCTTGGGTCTTTCACAATAAAATAAGTGTTTTATGTGTTATGCTTTTGTTTCATGCTCATGGCTCTTAATGTGTTGCTAGTTCACTCTATTATTTTGATAATTTATTAATGATAAAATAAATTTTCAAAAGTTTTGAAGACTAATTCACCCCCACCTCATATTCATTATGATTATAACATGTTGACGGATGATATTTAGTTTTATGATATATGGACCTTATTTTCATTATTGGAAATCTCCTTTGTGGACTTTTGCATCTTGAAAATAGTGGTTGGAATATTTTATTTAAATTTATGTGAATATTATTCTTAATTTTATTTATAGTTCTCTATAACTTATTTGGGTGTTTTTAATAAGAATAATATAGCTTTTTTTATGGTATTTTTTTGTGTTTACTAGCATAATTAACTATGTATCATAAAGGCCTCCATAAGGATGTGGGAGATGTGGTTAAGTCTTAGACTAGTTTCTTTGGGAGATATTATCTCCCATAGGATTAAATTTATCCAATAAATTCTATAATATTAATTAGTTTTCATGCCTTGATAACACTTATATCTTAAGGTGTTGTGGCTCTTGGGGACCTTATATTCATTATGATACTTTCCAACCATGAATAGTTTACTTGATTTCATGTTGTTGAAATTTACCTATGTGGAATTTGTTATGATTTAATTTATTTGTAATTTAATCACATTTTGTGTTTTTTAATATTAAACCACTATTTTTAACTATTTTACCCATATAAACAATTCCTCTTGCTCTCTAGTTTTGTAAGTTAGATTTATGAATGAAATTAAAAGATGTCTTACTGTCATTTGAGAATAGAATATTTAGTAATAAAATAGTGGATTATACCATAAATAAATGATATATCAATCATACAATTACTCAATACCATCTTATGTATAGTATTTACTTACCATGAGGGTGGCCATGTGAAACATGGCACTAAATTATCTCATCATTCAGTATTTATCTGTGCACTATAAATCTAACTAATGAGTAAGAAACTCCAATATTATGATGCATGTACCCTTAATATTATATATTTTAATAAAATATTAATAAATGAGGGTAAAATATGATAGATTTATGTTTAGTAGAGAAAATAATCACATTGCATTATTTATAATGTTATGTTTACACCACTAATATCATAAAGATTTTTTTGAATATATATGAGAAATAAAAAGTATATTATTATTCTCTTCAAATGATAATTAATATGGATAATTTTATCTATGTTTAAATTTTAAGGAACATGTTTTTTAATGTTAGTGCATCAATATCTTTTTGTTTATGGATAAAATAATCATCTATTTAAGATAACTAAATAATTATGTTGACAGTCTTAGCCTTACACAAAATAAATCACTATGCCTTGAAATATGAACTCATGGATTATAGGAAATAATTATATATATATTTGATATTTTACTTATATAAATTATGGTGTCCAAATTAAATGGTCTCTATATCAATTAAAATTATATGTATATTTCCCATAACTTAATCTAATATAGGCTATAATAAAAATAGAGGAATATTCTCAATAGATAATACTTATAAAATAAACCATGTATAAAGAAGCCTTAATTATATTAAATAATATGTCTTATGTATCATGAAAAATAAAGGAGACCATAAAGTTCTCTTTAACTATATTTTTTATCTCTCACTGAATCCTTATGGATTGCCTTTTTGTAATGTATTTATTTTTCAACAAAAATGGAAAAAAAAACTTTAAGACTAAGACTTAACTAATTATTTTACTTAATGAACTTTATAATAATCTGGTGAGATTTTATTTCGTTAAAATTTCATAGGCCATCAATTTAATTTAGTTTCCCATAGAAGCCTTTTAGAAGTTGGGAACATGTATTATATTATTTGGATCCTATCACCATAGTCCTTGGGTTTTGTACTAATTCATTTGGAAACTCATGAGTGTGTGAAAATATGACACATGGCCACCTATGACTATCTCACATCCTCATAAGGTTTAGTCCATTAAATATTTTAACCCAACTATAGTAATTATATTATATCCATGCAACCCTTAATATCTCATAAAAATGTGAGTGTGAGAAAACATGTTATGTGACATTTATTTATTAATTTGTACTTATTATCACTTGAATTTTCACCCTTTGAGGATATGTCTCAGCTCTCTGCATCCAAGTGGCACAATCAAACACCTCTAGGTTGTGGGTAACCTAATATTGAGGTGAATCTCTAGATAGGGCTAGCTCCCTTGATGTATCACTTATAGATCAATACTAAACCTATGTTTGTGAGGAAAAAGGGAAAGAAAACTAAAATTAAACTATCATAAAGGAGGTGATACACCAAATTTAATCATGACTACAAACCAACTACATGCCACACATGAGACCAAGAAACTAACTAAACATACACTTCTCTAATCTAAATCTTCTACATTAGTATTTAATTATGAGGTTATGATGAATGTTTAGGATAGGAAGAATATACAAGAGACATTGAATGGAAATAGTGAATATAATAACTCACTTAACCTTAATACATCATAAAACACTTCACATGACCTACAAGAAGAAGCTGTCCAACTATAAATAGCTGGGAGAATGAGACAACATGCTAAGGAAATTCGATTCATCACTAAGAAAGATGAATAATCTAGGTAAAACACACTATGAATAGTAATATAAGAGGTAAAATTAGTAGTATTTATTGATCCATGGCATGCAAGTGAGCAGGGCTTTACCATACTCAGGTGGAGCATAATTTACAAAGGCTAAAATGGCTAGTTCTTATAAAACTTGAGAGAGAGAGGATAAGAAAGAATTACAAAGGTCACAAGGTCAATTTTTAAGATTAAAAAATGAGTTAATTTTTCATGGAAATAGAGTGTGAAACTTATCATGCAAGGTTATGAAGCACAAGTATCACCCCAAGTCATGAAACTCTTGAAATGTGGCATGAAATTCACTTTACTGGCTAAAAAAATTTCCTTAATTATTCACTCCTATTTGAACGTGATAAAACTAACTAGGGAAATATTAACATTAATATAATGAGAGGGAAGTGTTTTAGACATGCTTCTCCATGCATTGGTTCTAGTCCTAATCATCTATAATCTCCTAGAAATGAACCATCACTACCTACAGTCAACAAAAATCCTCTTTCACACACCTTACACACTTGGATTCCAAAAATACTTTAATTTTCCATGAAAATATGTAAAATGGAGTGTATTTAACTTTTAATATCCTCCATGGACTTAGAGGCATCAAACACACCTTGGAAAGGTTCTCACTTGAAGTTCTCACCCTTCTCGCTATCTTGTTCATTATACTAGTTCTAATTGGCTCAGATGAGATATTTTCTTAGATAACTTAGGAGTTTCTCCAACTCATTAAATTTACATGGGGATTTATCTTAATTCTTAATATTCCTTCCAATTTATTTCATCTCTTGAAATCTCCTAGAACCTACACAATACATAAAATAATAAAAAATAACCTATTTTGTAATCCATCCATACAATTCTGTACAACTAATCTTGATGGTAGGGATCTTAAATGAGTCTTATACAACCTAAAATCACTTTCATGGTCAAAATAGGCCATTAGAGTATATTTACATCTCCATTTCCTTCATGGGGTCTATAACGAGGGTTTAAGAGGGTTTAGGCCTATTTTACCCTCTTAGCCATTGTTCATAGATATTTCAATTTAAACTTTAAATTAAATGACACAAAAATTTTTATCAACCATATCTAACTCCTTCTATCCCTATGAGTCTCCATGCAAGTTGTCAAAGTAGATATGAGTAATCAAACCTCTCTTATTGAGCTAGTTTCTCTACTTTGCATAGGCTTGAGTTGTATTAAAGCCCAAAAATGGATTCTCATGGATTCCCATACAATATATATGCTTTAAAAACACCCAATTTCACCATAATAACTTTTTTCAATCCATTTTAGTGCTCACTTGAGGTTATAAATAAATTTGACCCTCTATTTGGCTTTGGCTTAGAACCTTGTCTAATAGGCCTGACTGTAACCCTTGTGTTTTAGGCCATCCAATTGGTATTATTTTCATTACACAATATTGAAAAAATATTTAATGAACCCAAAAAAATTATTTAAAAATTCATATTTCCCACCTAAGTTTATATGTGAAAATGCCTTCTCATTTGGGCTTTAGGCCTAACCATGCCTAATAGGCCTGCCTGCAAGTTTGAGGGTCTAGGCAACCCTATTGGGATCATACATATATGAAATTTACCTTATGTATATTTTGATGTCATCAATATTAAAAAACCTTCCTAAAATTTTCAATCATCTCCTTATCTCACCGTATCACCCTCCTCTTTTGAAATTGAAAGATTACACTCAAGGGAAGTGCCTTCTATCTAAGATAAAACAGAGGGCACTTCCCCTATTTGATCAAACAAATTTAATGTTTTAATGTTATCTCCAAGTGATAAGGATATATTTCATTAATTTTAAACTCTTTTTCTATTATTTGACTATCCAAAAGCACTAAAATTTGAGATAGACTATGAGGTAAAAGATTTTATGCAGGCCTCCACCATGTGGACTGTGTGATTCGTGATTGGAGCCTCTCTTTGTTATATATAAAATATGAGAGTTACATGATACTATTATGATAATTATTAGTTAATTTTGATATCCATTTATCACTTCAACCTTCTACCTACCTTTTCTTACACCTTGATAGTATAAATTTGAATGTGACTTCTAACTATGCTTTGTGTTTACAATGGCACCTATAGGTATGCTTGTTTAATTTGGGTTTGGAATTAATATTTGTGATCCAATTAGAGTTTATTAGTGTAAATTTACATTTTTTTTGACCCACTTTTTCACTTTTCCTAGTCTATATCATCACTTAAAACCTCAAACTTGCTTACTATTTGTCAAAATTAGACATAGTCAACTATAGGTCAAAAGGATCCTATAGGTGTGAATTGCACACTAGGATATGTGTCATGATAATTTAGATATACTGTAAGGAATTTTTTATTAATTTCTATCAAATAATTTTTATGTTTATATTCTTAAGATCTTGTAATGGGTGATGTGGATTTTGACCCCTAGTTGTAGGTGCATACTTCAAGAAGTAGACACCTGTAGGTGTACATGGGGGCCTAAAATATAGTATATGAGCCTCTTTTGAAGATAATTCTACTCATGGTATGTATTTCCTCTTGATAATATACTTCAAGCATGATAATATGATTTATTCACAATTTGAGATGTTAAGGCCACTTTTTATCTTCAAACCCTGTAGATGTTACTACCTAGAAACAATGCATAAAAGTGCAACTTGGGTTCTCAAAAAACCAATTTTCATTGATCATATATCCATAAAACTTTGTAGAGTCCTTATATTATATGGAGGCTTCAGATTTCAGTCATAAAGATGCATAAAATTCATTTAGAACCTTGTTATATGATCTTGGCAAAAGGCTCAGGTGCTCTATTTGGTGTTTTTAGAGACTTAAGCCCTGAATATAGTCATTACACCTTTGATCATAGTTATCTATCTCATATACCAGGCTAGCACTCCAAATAGGTTTTATATATTTCCTACACACACTATGAATTAAAATAGGGTTCCATATTTTTCTCCAACACCTCCATAGGACATCTCCAATCCTCTAATATTACCACTTATAGGTGGATATTTCATATAAAGGTAGTAAGTGCAAATAAAGATAGTTTGCAAGATGTGTGCTCTTGTGATAAAATTTAGGCCCTTACCAAGTTTTGAAATTCACTCTAATAAATTTAAAAAATTTAACCACTTAACAAAACTCCATATTAATATGACATCATCAAGGAGACTTTTGTAGATGAAGATTGAGTTGTATGCAGGCAGACAGTGAGTTAAAACCATGTATGCTGTGGGGGCCTTGAAAAACCATTATAACTATTTTTAATGTTAAGATGTATCCACTACAACTTATCAAGGTTTAAATCAAGTCAATATATATCCTAATTTCAAAATAATTTTCCTTTTTAAGCACCTATAGGTGCACATTCTAATGATAGACTATGTGTATATGTGGTATATGATTATAAACCATGAAGATTATTTGGGGAATGAAGTTATAATTAAAGGAAATAATACTTGAAACATGGAATAAAACCATCACTATCCTTTGACACTATTACCAAGACTTGAAGGCATTGGAAGTTGTGGGAAACTACCAACAACAAAAAAAGTGTCTTCTCTTACAACCTAAGATACTTGGCCCATCAAAACATCATAAAACATAAAACCAAGAATGGGGATAATTTTAAGAGGGAGTCAACATCATCTAGAAACAACATCAACACGTGAATTATGAGGGAACTAACATCATCTAGAAATAACATCAGTAAGTGAATTATACAAACTTATCCAAACCAAGGAAAAACCTATAAGATGCATATATTAGCAATCAAATTGGGTATTTCAACTTCCTAGGAATGGTTCATAAAGTATAAATAACCGTTCATCTACAAATAAACATAAATTGGAAGCTAACTAAGTTCAGAATATAACCCTGGGAGCATTTTCATGAAACCTCTCTTGTTGGCTGTACCAAGTACAAACCTAAAGGCCATTCTTGCTTGCCAAGCCTAGTGGAGGAAGAGAGGAGTATTTTTATTAATTTATTAAAGTTTATAATCAAAATAATCACTAAATTAAGTGTATGGAATACCAAAGGACACTCCTAAAATTCCTTCAACTATAGGAGTTCATAAAATTCCATACACCTCAATAAATTCTCATTTTTTTCAAGAAAATTGCCCATTCTTCTTAAGAACCTACCACTTTTTAGTTAAAAACAACTAATTAATACATATGAGGACACATGGGGCATGACATCATCCTTTAAAACCTTCAAATCTCCTAGAGACATTATACAAGTCATTTAATGCTCATTTTGACCCTTAAAATGAATCAAAAGGGCATAATAACTAAAATGACTAAAGAACAAGGCTAATATGACATTAAATTACATAAAATGGAATATAAAATATCCCATGACAAAATATTGTACTTATAAAACCTCTAAAGATCAATTGTTTACCTATATGTGTCCCAATTTGACCTACATGGTCAAATTTGGTCAACAAATTGGTGACTCATAGGGGTAACATGCCCTCTATGTTAAGGATCAATAGCCTTATCATTCCATTGGGCTTAGGGAGTCATATAAATTATTAAGTAAGATAAGAAGACCTAACACTTGACAACCATGTTTTGATCAAGACAAGACTATTTGACTACCTCAACCACACAAAATGAAGGACACACATAAAACAAATCAAACTAACTAAAAAGACACACACACACACATATGTACTAAAGACACTTAGGGAAATTAGAAAACAAACTACTATGCATAAGTAGAAACTAATCATACCTCCTTTCTAGGATCAAAAGGAAAGTTTCTTGAATCTTCTTCTTGATAAGATGAATCATAGTGCCAAGCATGTTGCTCCTTAGATTGGATTGATAGTAGATCAAACCTACTCCTTGGCACTTTACTTGATCTACTCTCAAGTAGATAATCCTCAAATAGGTCTCCAATGTAGATTCATTCCTCTTAAGTTTATACACATACCTCATATTGGTTGCCCACTCTTCATATCATGATCAACTTGTATCTTCTTGGTAGGCATGGCTTTAAGAGGGGTAATTTCTTGTTCATTGGAAGATTGAGGCCAATATAAGATTGTTACATATTTCAAGAGATAATGTGTTTATCCCAACTGGTTGAGAGGATGATATCCCATAATGATGATTTCAAACATGTCATCGTAAAATGGATATGCCTTTTGAAAGGACAAATTTGAGAAATTGCTTTTTCTTTGCACACTCACTTGAGTTTCAAGGTTGTATTCTCCATTTTTGACTAGAACATAGCCTCCTTGAGGAGGTATATAACATAATCCAAATATTTTAAACAATTCATCCCAAGACTGATTAGAGGTTTTTTCTTTCTCATCTATGATATTTTGAAAAATGTCATCTTGCTTACCATCACTTCCAATCAACTCTAAGGAAGTTGTAGACCCATTGAGAGACTTAAACTCAATGCAAATGTTTTCAAACTACTTCCACAAGTCCTCATATTCTATTTGATAAGCATCATGAATGGTAAAAACAAGATAATGTCCTTCATCCTCTTCTTTATAATCCAAAAGGACTTCATCCAAGATTTCTTCTTTGACACAAGGCATTCCTCTTTATCAACATAAAATGAAGACTCAACATAAAGACTCACCTCTTCTTCAAAATTTAGGACCTCTTGAGGGATCTCAAGTTGAATCTCCACTATCATAACATTAATTTAGTTCTCAAGGTATACAAGATCCTCAATTTCCTTCTCCTTCTTTGTGATGCCAAGACTAGGCATTTTGTAATCATGTGACTTAGTTTAATGAGGTTGCTAAGGAATTGTATTTTATTCAAGAAAGAGTTCTAAATTTTTATCAACCAACTACTCCTATTTAGGTTCCCATACCATAGTTACATCAATTCAAAGGGTGATGGGGTGAGGACAAGATGAACTAGTAAGTGGAGGTGGCACATAGAACTCAACATTAGATTGAGAATAAATTATAGGGGATCCTTTTAGGAGCTCTTGAGGAAGGGGAGGTAGACCTTGGGATAAAATAGCTTGGTTTTTTCTTCCATTTGAGAGTATATTAATTTAAATATGATTTATTTTAAGTACTCTATTAAGGAAGGTTAGATGGGGTGTGTTCAAGCATATAATCTTCTTTTAGCTCTAAACCTTTCATCACACCTTGACTTAGCAGTTTCATTCTCAAATCTAACTCTTAAATTTTCTTGGCTAGGTTATCTTGAAAAATTATCTCTTTAAATTGATATGGATATTCATGAGGATAAGGAGTACAATAGGTATAACATGGAAGACAAGAGGTCTCTTGAGGAACGGTGGGAGGGTCTTGTATAGGATCAATCTCTTTCTCAACTTCACACTCTTTATCTAGGATTTTATCCTATTTTTTCCCCCATTATTCCACTATATTATTATATATTATGATGCTAGGATTAGGAGTATATTATTTAGGTAGTGATGCACTTTGAAGAGTGGATGAAGTGTTCAAGAAACTTGTGATCTCCTTAGGCTTGGATTTTCCACCTTATCTCCAACTTGGCATTTCATATCTAGAGGTTTCTTCTTGAGGTGCGGACATAATGGGAGAGGGAAATAAGGGACTAATTTTCACTTCCTTTGTTTATGGTATGTAATGATGCATCTTACTATTTACTAACTCAATTTTCATAGCAATATTTTCTTCAAAATCCAAGTTTGACTTTCCAACTCTCTTCTAGCTGATTAGGGAAAAGATGACTTTGATAAGTTTGATTGGGATCATGGGTAGGGATCAAGTAGGATTGATATCAATCTTGGGGGGGGGTGGATATGAATATTTATATACTTGGTGAGGCTATTCCTCATGAATTATTATCCTATATTATAAATATGCAATCAATCCACCCACATGTAACATCTCACTTGGGAGCCTTTTCTAATATACTCTCTCAATAGGTGCCCACTCTCTTTTAACAAGATCTAATGCATCTCTCACATTATGAATGAAATTAATAGGAACATCTTGACCATATCCCCTTAGTGTATCAATCTCTATCATGTAATTATCATAACCCAAGAGAGTTTGATTGAAAGTGGAAATGGACTTATTAGAGAAGTGACTAGGTTGACTAGAAGGAGCAAAATATGGGGAAAACTAGTTATAAGATTGATAAAGCTCATGAAAAGGTTGGTAAGGATCATATTGGAGCTAGTAAAGATTATATTAGAGCTGATAAGGATCATGATAAGGTTGATAGGGAATGCCATAAGCTTGATAGACCTTACCAACTTGTGTAAAACAATACTCAACACCAAAGTCAGCGATAGAAATTCATTAGGAAGTAAGAACATAAGGAATAATTATAAACAATATATAAAAGGAATACCTAGGCTACTTGACCAGATATGTAACTTTAGAGTTACCATTGATTATTAGATAGATGCCTCTAAATGTTGATGTGTTTAAAGACAACACCAAAAATCTTTCAAATTCTTAGACTAAGAGTCCCATCGGGCATGCCAAAAACTATTGTCACTTGGATTTTCACCCTTTTAGGAGATGATTTATCTATCCTCATCTAAGTGGCACAATTAAAACACATCTAAGATATGGGTACCTTAATAATGAGGTGAATCTCTAAATAGGGCTAGCTCCCTTAATCTACCACTTGTAGATCACTACTACACCTATATATGATGGAAAAGGGAGAGAGAAATTAAAGTAAACTATCCTAAAGGAGGTGATACACCAAAGTGATTGATGAATACCAACCAATTTCATGTCACACATGAGACCAAGAGACTAACTAAACATACTTATCTCTAATATAAATCTTTTTACATCAATATTTCATTATGAGGTTGTGATGAATGTTTAGGCTAGGAGAAATATAGAATATGAATTTAATGTGACTATTTAATAGTATAAATCAATTAACACATCATAAAACACTTCACATGACCTATAAGAAGAATCTTTCTAATTATAAATAGGTGGGAGAATGAGACAACATGCTAAGAAAATAAGAGTCATCACTAAGCAAGATTAATAATCTAAGTAAAACACACTATGAAAATTCATATAAGTGGTAAAATCAATAGTATTTATTTATCCTTGATAAGTAAATGAGTAAGGCTTCACCATACTCAGGTGGAACATAATTTAAAAAGGTCAAAATGGATATTTATTAAATAACTTGAGAGAGAGAGAGAGGAGAAGAAAGAATTCCGAAGGTCAAAAATACACTTGTAAAGATAAGAAAATGAGTTAATTTTTCATGGGAATAAAGTGTGAAACTGATCATGCAAGGTCAAAAATCACAAGTGTCACCTGTCATGTCCCCTTTTCGTGGACATTGATAGACTTGATGGTTAGCCTATTATACGACCTTCGTAGGCTAATAGGATGGATAGAGGGTCATAATGGAGCTTGGCTTGACTTTGATTCACAGAATTTCTACATTTGGTTTTCATTCAGGTTATTTCAGATGCATTGAGCCTGAGCTCCTACTTTTTAGGGATATTTGATATGCAGCGGAGCACCTTTATTTTGGTATGGTCATGTGCGGATTCACTCCCTGATTCCCCTGCTTCGATCGGTTTGAGGATCCAACGTATATTGAGGGAGATATTAATATTTGATTGATTTAATCAAATATTAATTATTTGGTCTCATTAATAATTAATTATTAATTATTAATTATTTGGTCTAATTTTAAATTAGAAACCCTAATGCTAATTTAAGAAACCCTAATTAGGGCAAGCATATCTTTTGAGGGTATAAGGGTTTCACATGGAGGCCATTATGGATTATGCATAGATTATTGATTATTGAAAATTGAAGAAATTCTTCTGTGAAGACTGAGCCAAGGGTTCCAGGATTCCATTTGCAGTGGAGAACGTCAACTCTTCATTGTGTGTGATTCAGAGGTTGTGAAAGATCAGCCGATCTATTGCCAAATTGAGAGATAGCTTCATCCAGAAGTTATCACAGAGGTACAGATTTGAGAGATAGCTTCATCCAGAAGTTATCACAGAGGTTCAGGTTTGAGAGATAACTTCACACAGAAGTTATTACAGATATTCTAGGTATTTCTTTATTCTTGTTTTGATTCAATAAATTATACATCTAGAGATCTTCTATGCTAGAAACGTATATTTTCAGATCAGGGGTTGAAAATAGGGAAGCGTGCTTAATTGGTGGCCATACAAAGTCTGTACAGGTCTGTACAGATCAAATCAGGAACTGACCTCGACAGACAGAGGGTTTCCAGTGACTGACATCAGTCGATTGAAGACCGACATCGGTAGAAAGCTGACCTGTAGTGACCGACGTCGATAGTTTATCGACTGACGCCGGTGACTGTGTTCGACACAGCAGGCCGAGACCTTCCAGAATCCAATATTTGCTTCCAATTTCCAATTTTTGCTTCTAGTTTGCTAAGTCAGGGTTTTTAAGACTGTATTTCATATTTATATGCATAAGAAAGGACTACAATTGTAATAGTTTAGAAGGACAAGTGATACAATCTGTAATTTGTTATTAAGAGACTATATTATTGTGATCATTCTGAATTTATTCAACAGAAGTTATATCTTGTTCAGAGCTTTATATGTTTTTATATTCCCTGATTGAAGGGGATATTACAGTTGTTCAGAGCTTTTGTAGGAGAAAAAAGAGGCCCTAAGTAAGGGACATCACAATGGTATCAAAGATTTTTATTGCTATATATCAGAGCTTATTACGCAGATAAAGGAGCCCCTAAGTAAGGGACATCACAGTGGTATCAGAGCTAATGTCTTGCCATCCTGTTGGGTAGTTTGGGTATCATTATCGCTGTAACAGGTGTCAAAGATTTGGAAGAAATAATGCACAATGCGAAGAAGAAGCTACATAGTCCATTCCAACAAGCAAATGACATTCTAAAAACTTTGGAGGAGTTAGAAATTTATTTAAGCAAGGTTGAGCAGTCAAATACTTATGATATGCAAACAACATTATCTCCAGCATTTAATTCATTGGTGAAGCCCCGATTTTTGAGACATCATGATGAGGTGGTAAGTCTTGCAGCTCTCTCTTGTATTAGTGAAATCATGAGGATCATAGCTGGCTTTGATTTTTATGATGATCAGATTATGAGAGAGGTACTTTATGCCATGGTAAAAAGCTTTGAAAAGTTGGATAACATTAGAGACCCTCATTTCTCAAGGAGGGCAAGATTACTTGAAACATTTGCAAGGTATGGGTTTGAAAACATTATGATGTTAGTAGGTTGTATTGGTGAAATTCGCATGATGTTTAAAATATTTTGGAATATTTTAGATGAGTTTCATTCTAGCAATATATTGGCATCAATGCACTCTATTATGTTCACAATCTTGTTTGAGGAGGAGGATAAAATTTCTAAACTTTTGGCAGAAGATTTATGGTATGTCTGGACAAGAGGGAAAAATGTCTCACCTAGAGCTTGTATGTGGTTAAAGAATTTAATTAATAGGCCCAAGGATCGTAGTGCTTTCCCTATGACATGTAGCCACTTGCATGATGAGTTTGATAGTCATGCTGATCCAGTACAGGGAGATATTAACACATCTTCAGGTAATGATTTATCTGCATTATCTTCACAGGCAGGAGTAGTTGAGGATGTTGCGGATGAGCTTTGTCTTAAGGTGAGTCTAACTCAGGAGTTAGACAGTGAGGAGGAGTCTGATGCTTGCATTCAGAGTGTGGAGGTGTACTCAGATGTTAGTACACTGAGCGTGGGTGATGAGTATGTTTCTATAGCTGCTTATGAGGAGCATGTGGTTGAGGCTCACACACATATTCAGGACTCGGGAGTACCTGATTCTAAGGAGTTTGGGATACCAGTGGAGTCGAGTCTCCAGATTAATTCTTCTCACACATTTGATAGTATGGTACAGTTGGTTGTGCCACCGTTATAGAGGGATCAGTTATGGGATGGATTAACACCATCTTTTGTAGATGGGATTTACAGTTGCCAAGTACACAGTCTACAGTATCGACACATCCAGGGCAGTTGTGATTTCAGAGATTGGTTGAGTTGTGTTCATCAATTTGATTATGGGTTCCTCTTTGTTTTACTTCTGATGATATTGCAGGTACTCACATTGATTCACAGTAGTGCAGAGCATAACTACATTTGGGATCCAGGTGGATCGAGTAGTTCATTATTCCGAGATTGCTTGGGGACAAGCAATTTCTAGAGGGGCAGATTGTCATGTCCCCTTTTTCGTGGACATTGATAGACTTGATGGTTAGCCTATTATACGACCTTCGTAGGCTAATAGGATGGATAGAGGGTCATAATGGAGCTTGGCTTGACTTTGATTCACAGAATTTCTACATTTGGTTTTCATTCAGGTTATTTCAGATGCATTGAGCCTAAGCTCCTACTTTTTAGGGATATTTGATATGTAGTGGAGCACCTTTATTTTGGTATGGTCATGTGCGGATTCACTCCCTGATTCCCCTGCTTCGATCGGTTTGAGGATCCGACGTATATTGAGGGAGATATTAATATTTGATTGATTTAATCAAATATTAATTATTTGGTCTCATTAATAATTAATTATTAATTATTAATTATTTGGTCTAATTTTAAATTAGAAACCCTAATGCTAATTTAAGAAACCCTAATTAGGGCAAGCATATCTTTTGAGGGTATAAGGGTTTCACATGGAGGCCATTATGGATTATGCATAGATTATTGATTATTGAAAATTGAAGAAATTCTTCTATGAAGACTGAGCCAAGGGTTCCAGGATTCCATTTGCAGTGGAGAACGTCAACTCTTCATTGTGTGTGATTCATAGGTTGTGAAAGATCAGCTGATCTATTGCCAAATTGAGAGATAGCTTCATCTAGAAGTTATCACAGAGGTACAGATTTGAGAGATAGCTTCATCCAGAAGTTATCACAGAGGTTCAGGTTTGAGAGATAACTTCACACAGAAGTTATTATAGATATTCTAGGTATTTCTTTATTCTTGTTTTGATTCAATAAATTATATAGCTAGAGATCTTCTATGCTAGAAACGTATATTTTCAGATCAAGGGTTGAAAATAGGGAAGCGTGCTTAATTGGCAGCTATACAAAGTCCATACAGGTCCGTACAGATCAAATCAAGAACCGACCTCGGCAGACAGAGGGTTTCCAGTGACCGACATCGGTTGACTAAAGACCGACGTCGGCAGAAAGCTGACCTGCAGTGACTGACGTTGGCAGTTTATCGACCGATGCCGGTGACTGTGTTCGACACAGCAGGCCGAGACCTTCCAGAATCCAATTTTTGCTTCCAGTTTCCAATTTTTGCTTCCAGTTTGCTAAGTCAGGGTTTTTAAGACTGTATTTCATATTTATATGCATAAGAAAGGACTACAATTGTAATAGTTTAGAAGGACAAGTGATACAATCTGTAATTTGTTATTAAGAGACTATATTATTGTGATCATTCTGAATTTATTCAACAGAAGTTATATCTTGTTCAGAGCTTTATATGTTTTTATATTCCCTGATTGAAGGGGATATTATAGTTGTTCAGAGCTTTTGTAGGAGAAAAAAGAGGCCCTAAGTAAGGGACATCATAGTGGTATCAAAGCTTTTTATTGCTATATATCAGAGCTTATTGCGCAGATAAAGGAGCCCCTAAGTACGGGACATCACATCACCCCAGGTCATGAAACTCTTGAAATGTTGTATAAAATTCCCTTTGTTGGATATGAAAACTACATTCATTATTAACCCCTATTTTAATGTACCAAAGCTGATTAGGGATAGGTGTAATGATTGTAATGAGAGGGAAGGGTTTCAAACTTACTTCTCCATGCATTAGTTACAATCTTAATCATCTAGAATTTCTTTGAAGTGAACCATTACTGCCTACAGTCAAGAAAACTCCTCTTTCACACACCTTACACACTTTACTTCCAAAAAGACTTAAAATTTTCCATGAAAATCCATAAAATGGAGTGGATGAACCTTGGTAATACCCTCCATGTCTTTAGAGGCATTGGGTAGACCTAAAAAAGTCTCTCACTTGAGGTTCTTACCCTTCTCACTATCTTGTTCACTATGCCAGTTCTAATTGGTTGAGATGAGAGTTTTTGATGGGGAACTTAGGATTTTTTACAAGGAATTAAATGGAAGTTATTAGTTATCTTAAGTCTCAATCTTATTTCCAAATTTGATTTCATCTCTTGAAATCCATTAGAAGCTACATAATGCACAAAATAGAAAAAAATACCCTATTTTGTACTCCATGTATACAATTCCATATAGCTAATCATAATGGTATGGATTTTTACTAATTATTATACAACCTCGAATAAATTTCATGGTAAAACTAGGACATTAGAGTAGCTTTCCATCTCCATTTCCTTCATTGGGTCTATAACTAGGGTTTAAGAGCGTTTAGGCCTATTTTACCCTCTTAGCCATTGTTTATAGAGATTTAACATTAAAATTTCAACTAAATGCTGAAAAATAGTTTATAAATACCCTATATAACTCCTTATATCCCTATGAGTCTCCATGCAAGGTATCTAAGTAGTATGATCAATCAAACCTCTCTTATCGAGCTTGTTTCTCTACTTTGCATAGGTCTGAGTTGTCTTAAAGCCCAAAAATGGATTATCATGGATTATAATATAATATATATTATTTAAACACACATAATTTAACCCTAGGAAAATTTTTAAATCCATTTTAGTGTTCACTTGAGGTTAGAAATAAATTTGACCCTCCATTTGGCTTTGGCCTAGAACCTTATCTAATAGGCCTGACTATAACCCTTGTGTTCTAGGCCATCCAATTAGGATTATTTTAATTACATAAGATTTAACACATATTTAATGACCCATAAAAAAATATTTAAAAATTTATAATTCCCACCTAAGGTTATAAGTAAAAATGCCTTCTCATTTGGACTTTAGGCCTAACCATGCCTAATAGCCCTGCTTACAAGTTTGAGGGTTTAGACCACCCTGTTGGGATCCTAATTATATGGAAGGTACCTTATGTATATTTTTATGTCATAAATATTCCCACATCTTCATAAAATGTTCACTCATCTCCTTATCTCACTTTATCACCCTCCTCTTTTGAAACTGATAATTTGCACTCAAAGGAAGTGCCCTCTATTTGAGATAAAATAGAGGGCACTTACCCTATTTTATAAAAAAAATAAATGTTATAATGGTATATAAAAGTGATAATTATATCATGTGTTAATTTTAAATCCCCATTCCTATGATTTGTCTCTTGAAAAGTGCTGAAAACTAAGACAGACTGTGAGGTAAAAGACTGTGTGCAAGCCTCCACCATGTGGACTATGTGATGCTTAATTAGATCCTATATTTGTTATATATCCAATATTTTCCATGAGACTATTATTATAATTATTAATTAATTAACTATCCATTTATCACTTCAACTTTCTACCTACCTTTTCTTACACCTTGATAGTACAAGTCTGAATGTGACTTTTGATTATGCTTTGTGTTTGCAAAGACACCTATAGGTATGCTTGTCTAATTTGGGATTGGAGGTAATTATTTTGATCCCATTAGAGTTTCTTAGGGTTAATTTACATTTTTTTAAACCCACTTGTTCAATTTTTTACATCTAGACCATCATTTATAACCGCAAACCTACTTACTATTTAACAAAGTCAAACACAATCAAATATAGGTCAAAAGGATCTTGTAGGTGTGACTTACACACTGGGATATGTTTCATGCTCCTTTAGATATCCTCTGAGGCCTTTGGTATTCATTTTACATAAACCAATGTTGATGTTTCTATGCTTAAGCTCTTTTAATGGGTGATGTGGATTTTAACCCTTGGTTGTAGGTGCATAGTTCAAGAAGTAGACACATGTAGGTTTATATGGGGCCTAAAACATAGTAAATGAGCCTATTTTGAATATAATTTTCCTCATGGTATGTATTTCCTATTTATAATATCCTTGAAACATGATAATATTCTTTATTCACACTTTGAGATGTTAAGGCCACTTTGTATCTTCAAACCCTATAAATGTTACTGCCCAAAAATAGTGCATAAAAGTGCAAATTGGGGTCTCCAAAAAAAAAAATTCATTGATCATCTATCCCTCAAAATTTTTAGAGTCATTATCTTATATGGAGGCTTCAAATTTTAGTCATCAAGATGCATAAAAGTCATTTTGGACATTTTTATATGATCTTAGAAAAAGGCTCAAGTGATCTATTCTATGTTTTTAGAGACTTAATCTCTGAATATAGTCATTGCACATTTGATCATATTTCTCTATCTCATATACCAACTTAACACTCCAAATATGTCTGCTATATTTCCTACACACATTATGACTTCAAATAGGGTTCCATCTTATGTTCCAATACCTCCATATGACATCTCCAATTCTCTGCTATTACCACCTATGATCAACTTTAGGCCCTTACAAAGTTTTTAAATCCACTACTATCACTTTCAAAGTTTGAACCATGTAACAAAACTCCATCTCAATATGACATCATTAGGGAGACTCCTATAGATGAAGATTGAGTTGTATACAATTAGATAGTGAGTTGGAACCATGTATGGTGTATGGGCCTTGAAAAACCATTATACCTCCTTCTAATGTTAACATGGATCCCCTCCAACTTGTGAAGATTTAGATCAAGTCAAGATAGCCTGATTTCAATGTGATTTTCCTTTTCAAGCACCTATAGGTGCACATTATAATGGTAAATGATGTGTATGTGTGGTATATGAATACAAACCATGAAGATGATTTAGGTAATGAAGTTAGAATGAAAGGAAACAACACTTTAAACATGAACACAAATTTTCGCCATAATTTGACACCATTACCAAGACCTAAAGGCATTGGAACTGGTGAGAAACTACTAGAAACATAAAAAGTGTCTTCTCTTACAACTTAGAATATTTGGCCTATCAAAACTTCTTAAAACATGAAACTAAGCATGGGGATTATTTGAGGATGGAGCCAAAATCATCTAGAAACAACATCAATAAGTGATTTATACGGACTTGTCTAAACCAAAGCAAAACCTATAGCGTACATAGATTAGCAAAAAAATTAGATAGGTCAACTTCCTAGGAATGGTTCATAAAGTTAAGATCACCATTCCTCTACAACCAAACATTAAATGGAATTTTATTGAGTGTATAATACACCCCTAGGAGAATTTTTCTTGATACCTCTCTTGCTGACCATACCAAGTACAAACTTGAAGGCCATTATTGCTTGCCAAGCCTAATGGAAGAATAAAGGAGTGTTTTTATTCATTTATTGAAGCTTATAATCAAAATAATCACTATATTAAGTGTATGGAAGACCAAGGGACACTCCTAAAATTTCCTCAACTATAGGAGTTTGTACAATTCTATACACCTCAATAAATGCTCATTTTTTCCAAGAAAACTACCCATTATTTTGAATAACCTACCAATTTTTAGCTAAATATAGTTTATTAAGACATTAGGACACACGAGGTGTGAAATAATCCTTTTAAACCTTAAAATATCCCAAGGAGGTTGTATAATTCATTCAATGCTCATTTTAACCCTCAAAATGACTCAAAAGGACATAAGAACTAAAATGAATAATGACCAAGGATAATATGACATTAAATTACATCAAATGTACTATAACATACCCCATGAAAAATATTATACCCCTAAAAACTCTAAAGATCAATTTTTTACCTATAGAGGTCCCAATTTGACCTATAGGGTCAAATTTGGTCAGCAATACACTTTGACCATTCTACATTTTGATAGAGAATATTGTGAGGGAATAAAAATGTACGATGTGAAATTAGGGTTTTATTCAAATGTCATGATAATATATGATACATGTCACATGGAATTTTTATGACATCAACCAAATCCAGACATTATGACTTTGTAAAAACATGATACATGGTAACCGATGACTAGCTCATACTTTTTAAATTTATATATCCATAAGCTCTAACATGAGTGATGCAAAGACACACAATTTATCTAGGTGTATTTGAGTAATGAAAATTAGTATATCTGATAATAGATTTTGGGTCACACATCCTTAAGTATATAGGCTTGAGTGGATGCCATCTTAGCCACCCTAATGGAAAACATAGTTAAAGGTAATTCTATTATGTTAAACCCTGTTATGAATAATGATGCCCAAATAATAATATGTCATTCATGGAAAAAATATAAACCATGCTCAAATTATGATAAAATATGATTGAGTAAACACTAATACTTAAAATATATTTATTTATATAGGCCCACGACATCATGGGTAAAACATATTTTCATGCAAGGTATTTGATTAATGATAATGATTAATGTCCAAATTTATTCTTGATTAACTTAAAATAACCTCTAAAGATAAATGAGAGTTTTCATTAGATGTCACATCTTATTAATATTATATACATTTAATATGTTTTCATATATTATGAAAAAAATAAAAATATTGGTTTTAACCTGAGAGCAACCCAAATGAATTGTTATCTTGAGACACCATCCTTAGGCCTAGGATCATAACCTAGCATGTACTAGTGTTTTCATAATATATCAATCCTACCTATATTAATATGATAGGATTAATTATGGTGTTTTATTGATATCATTTTATAAAAACATGTGCTTATGTTTTTGAATATAGATAGCTTTATATCATATTATTTTAATGTTTTATTATCTCAAAAAGAAAAATTATATAGTTCAATTTGGAGTAGGAGACAAGGGTGCTACAAAGTGGGCCATGCCACTGATTCTCATGTATCATTACATAATACATTAGAATATGAGGTCTCAAATTTTCCCTTTCATAAAATTTATATCACCTAAACTTACATTAAATGATGGTAAAGGTGATCTATAATAACACCTTCCAACATTGCACATTGGATGTCTAGACTATGCATCTAATGATAAGTTATTGACTAAATTATTTATATAGAGTATTAATTAATATGATTTGAATTGGTTTTATGAATTTAATTTACACTATGTTCATGCTTTCAATCCATTAGTTGAAGAGTTCTTAGCACACTTTTAACTCAAAATTAGTGATAATATTTGTTGTTATCAAATTGTAAATATTAAGAAAAAATTCAATAGACCCATTATAAATTATGTACTCTATTATAATAATATGATATCTAATATTATAAACCCAATTTTATATAGTTAGTCATTAAATATATCCAAGTTAATATTTACTTCCCTAGTTAATGAATTCACTATGTTTAAATTCTTATAATCTTCTGGTGAATTATGCCATACAATCAAGGATCATGATGTTAAGCTTAATTCTATTAATAAGATAAAATATGGGTCAAACTCTCAAAAAAATTCTAGTGCAGAGTTTCTAATTAAATAAAATTTCAAATCCAAATCAAATGATATTAACATTGATGCAAAAATAATAGTCTTTCATAATAAAATAAATTGTTTGTCTTATTAGCTTCTTAAAGGAGACATTTTTCATAGTTCCTTGAACCTATTCATAATATATTAAAAAAATTACTCAAGTAAAAAATCACATCTCTCCTTCCCAAAAAGAGTTTTATATGAGTAATCCTCTATCTAAAGAATTTGAGAATAAGGCATATTATTATTATCATAGTTGTGCAAGACATTTAACTAATATATTTATTAGTTTTTAACATAGATACACGATTTTATAGATGATATAATTATTTAACTTAATGCATCTAAAAATATTTAAGGACAAAACCTAATGGGAAATTTAAGTTGAAAACATTTTTTTGACCCTTTTATAAATCATATGACACAAGATACTAACACTAAGGCTGAGGTGCATATGACTTATAATGCATAATATCATCTAACTTTATATGCTTATAAGACTGAGGAGAAACATCCTATATATGGTATTATTATCACACTCTGGAGTGTACACACACATAGGCCCACTATCACATTTTATGAGCATAAGGGTATTGATGATAACTTTTTTGATGTGGCATTTTGGGTATATGCCTATGTTTATTTTTAGAATATACACATGAACATGAAATACAATAGTTCAATTTGAAATTCTTGAAACATGGCACTCTTTACTTGTCTCAGATATACACAAGATTATTTGATCACTACAACCAACATAGCAAAAAAATTTGATGGAAATAGACAAAACTATTGGGAGAATTATACTACCATTTAAGGTGGGTCATGTTTTATTTGTTACTTAAATATTAGTTATACCCATTACAAGGGAAATTGAAATTTTGTTAGGATACCCTTGATACATAAATTATATGTAGTTCCATATTTATTATAAAAATGTATAAAGTATAAAAATGGAACTAGGGTGGTTACAAATATGGATATTCCATATGAGTATTATATTCAACCATAAATATTTCCTCCTTCATCACCCCCACCACCAAGCTCAATTATAAAACCTATTCATGTTCATTTTACTTAAAACATTTATGGGAAGTTAATTTAATTTCATAATTGACCAATAATTTATCATTCACTACATTAGAGGTTGATTCTAACACATCATATTTCACTCACTCCATAACACTAATATATTTCTATAGAATCCTTTGTGTGTTCCACAATGAACATAGACATGTTCTCATAATAATGGAAAAACTCTACATAGTAATATGGTGAGTAGAGATACATAACCTAAATAGGATAATATGGTTTATGATAAGCATGATGGTTATGTCATAACATGTGATTATTTCTTAGATTGAGATAAATATACAATGATATTCCTCACCCATGACATGTTACATTAGATATGTTTTACACAAGACCTAGATATGAGTGTTCTATTGATGGGATCATTTGTTAGCTTTAGATCACACACAAACACACACACACAGACACACACATAGAAAATAAAAATATTTAAATAATAAAAACCAAGACCCATGCATGACATTTATTTCTAGTTAGCATGAATTATTTATGATTTATAACATATGGAAGATTATATATCTAGTTTTTCTATGCAAATGTATTATTATATACATGAGTAATATGCAATACATATAAGTTTTATATGGCATGGACACACAAATTTAGGAATATCCTACACTTAGGAGCTACATACCTACACTAGAGTCAAGCTTTCATTAAGGGCATCTTGGCACAATTTACAAAAAGCTATATATTTCTATGACCATTTGCATTTATCATGTTGAGTTATCTAACACTAATTAACATGGATTGATCTTACTAATACTTTTTATTACTTATATTTCATTGGATACTATATTTTTCTATATGCATTGATAACATATATTGATTGTGTATATTAACCTTGATTTTGATATGTATGATTAATGTTATTATGGGATATATGGTGTGATTTTTGCTTCTTTATTATATTTTTTGACTTATTCCCTATTCTTTGTGACTTTTTGTGACATTGGGTGTTCATTATGACACTTATTTTTTCTTGAATCTTTACTCTATTGGACATTTTGTGTGACTCTCTAACTCTATGTGTTTTTTGTGTGGATACATCTTAGGTTGTATAATAATCTTGTGGTGTCATGATCCATATCACCCACTATTATTTTTATGTGTGGTGTCATGATACATATCATACACTTTTTGAATAATTACTAAGATTTGTATATACTATGATGGCTATTCACTACATTCCTCATTGATATATTTATCTATACATGAAAATTATGACTTAGGATAAATGTTTGATATATTATAAAATAATCTAATATTACTTGATGGAACATTCTACACATGGTTGAATAATCTTTTCACACTTACTTTTTTATTATATATGAAATGATGTGTATAACTATTTTATTTTGAGATGATTAATTCACATGCTACATTCTTGACCTCAAAAGGTGGCATAAACATTGTATTAAACACCAAGTCATAATAATAGAATATTCATAGTTTGAAACTATATATATAAATGACACATTACTTTAGAATATTACATGTTTATTCATATTATGACATATTTGACATAGAGTGGCATAATTTTTTGCACATGTCATATATTTTATAGGATTATGATAAAAAATTAATAATTTTTATGAGATTATTATATAGATTATAAGACTTATTTTATACAAGTTATCATATTGGGGGCATACTTGCATTATATGGTAACATTTTTAAAGATGCATGATATATTGGCACACTATATTACTCATTTTACACAAATTATTTTATTATGGACATTTTCATACTATATGTGACACATTATATGTATGTATGTATGTGTTTATATATATATATATATATATATATATATATATATTCAAACTTACTCATATTTACTCAAATACTCATACTGAATCATATAATTCATCTACAATAGATGATTCACAAAAAATACTTAGAGTCATATTCTTAGAATCATATATTTTGAAACCATGGTGTGTCCCATTTATATAAAATGTTAAGAGTAGTGGGGGGGGGGATAATTTATGCATGAATTAACATATAAGAACTTATCTATCTAGAATGAGGGTTGGTGTACATTCACCTACACATAGCTTCAACAGTAGCATCTCCAATGGGCATGATCACCCCATTTTCCATTTTATATATAGGATTAAAAAAAAAAACCTTGTTCACATGCATACAATGTAATATTTCCTTATTAATTTAATTTTAAATATGCTTAGTATTTATACTTCAGGTTTTATATTTAGGTTTTATATCATAAGTGAATACCAATTTCTACATGTTTTATTACAAGTTTTTCATGAAGAAAGTTCAACATTAAAAATTTATCTAAACACACCCATTTAAATTAAACTCAAGTATACTTTTATCCTTTTACTCTAATAATTCCATTTATAGATTAAAAGGGGGGATGTAGACATTCATATTTGGTATTATACACTTAAAAATGTTAGTTTTGACCAATATTTGGTATACTTGACTTGAATTTACATAGATTAATATTTTTCACATTATCTCCTAACCATTATCTCATATTTTGGACTCACATTTAAAAAATTTCATTAATATGACATAATATTTCCCTAATCTCTACCTGAAAAACTTATTATCTTATTTTAACTATTTACTTATCTTATATCATAGTTGCCTACTTTTTAGACATTGCTGATTCCTCTCAGATGCCTCCATCTTGTTAGATATATCCAATCTTATTAGACTAGATGTATGCAAACATTTAACATATATTTTCCCAAATTCAAATCTTTCTTATGGTCTAGCCCTTACATTTCCCATGTTGGTTAAGAGGGAAATACCCAAAGGTCATCCTTTTATAAAATTAATTTCTAAGCCTATTCTTATATAGTACTCATAAAAAATGCATATATTATTCATTTTCATATTCAGAGGAGATACCTTAAAGTTTATAAATCTAAACCCCATAAAAGGATAAATTTATAAGCCAAATATAAATACTATTGAAAGTTCAAAATCTTAGGTTTTAAAGTGTCAAAAGTTATACTTACATTTAAATTACATGTTATTATTACATTGATTTCACATACTCAATGACATGGAAGAAATAGATGGTGTTTGATCCATCTTAAAATTATTAAAAAGTAATAATTGTTTATCCACTTAGTGGGGAGTGATTGGGGTCAAATCAAACCAACCCACTAACCCTAATTTCTAGGTCTTATTGGTCTCAATGGTAGAAACTAAGTCTCTGAATCAAGAAAAAGGAAAAAAACTATTTATTCATGATCAAAGGTATATAAATTCACATGAGGCACTATCAAATGTAGACATAGTGATCTATGTTATCATTGATCAACATAATTCTTCATGACAAATTTGAACTAACTCAAATGGTTTAAAATACCATAGGCATATATGAAACACTAGACTCATCTCAATAGGAAGTCACTTTTTTTCAAGCCTTTAGAAATCATAACCATATTCTAGACCTTTGATAATGATTTTACCCTATAATATATTAGATTATAACTTAAATAAACTAATTACCTAATTCATTAAACTTTTTCATGAATATTAAATTGAAATAAATTAATAGTACTCTAAAATTTATAATTAGATTCTGATGTGAATAATTATATCATATGCAATCTTAATATTCAATAATTTTGTCTTAATTAGATTACTCAAATCTAAACTAAGATAAAACACAATCAATGATACACTATGAACACTCAATGTCACATAATAATGTAAGGGCCACACAAAAAAGAGTCATACAATGATACACCCAATCAATTAATGCCATAAAATAAGAAAAGAATCACATAATTCACAATCAATGATCAAAACATATGAAATAGATATACATAATGAATCATAAAACTTGTCAATCTAGTCTACACCATCAATACATGTCAAATCATAACATACTATAATAATATATCCATGAAATGTAGCACTATAGAGAATATAATAACAAGGCATATTTAATAAATAAATGTATCTCAAGTAATAAATTAAAATATCATAAAAAGATATAACATATAAAATGTGACCTATATAATGAGATGCCCTCAGCATTGGCATGGTGCCTAGGTGTAGGAATGTATGTCATATATACATATATGTATAATGTATAACATGTGTTTTTTGTATCTCCTTCACATATAATCCAAAATTCTATTAGTGTAGGTTTTTATTTTTCCCTATTTATTAATTAGGGAAATTGTATTTCTTGTGCATACATGGAGTTTTCCTACATTTGTGGGATAGGCTGGCTTATGTGGAGGTGTGTGTCATAGATGTGTCATAGGTGTCATAAGAATGTCATAAGTAACTACCTTGATGGGAGTTACTTCTATATTATTATCACCTTGTCACCACCTTTCATGGAGGAGTTACTAACTATTCTTGGTGTGCCTTGTCCACCTTTTGTGGAGGAGTTACTTACGTACTCTCCTATTTGGAGTCCTCACTTTGGCCATCTCATGTTAATCAGATTTTGGTTTTCTCCATTTTGTCTTGTGAAAATTATCTTATTGTGTTATTTTAAAATTGCTTTAGCATCTATGTGGTGTGCACTTGCTTCAACTTGTGTGATCACGTCTCCATTGCACTCGTATTATCTGGATTCTGGCAACAACTTTGATAAATTCATATGTGTATGAAAAAGGATATGTAATATACCAAACATGTGATAAATAGCATAGAATAATGCAATAACTATCAAAATAATTATGCTTAGGTCATAATTTTTTTTTGTAATATTTTATTTTTCTTGTATTTTTAATATTTTAATAGGAAATTTAAAAATGAATTATATTATATTTATAGTCCTGATAACACATCCGAAGGATGTGAATATAAAATTTTGGATTTGGAAAAATATTTTTTGTTTTTGGATATAAAAACATTTCAAATTTTTACATATCATCATAATTATTATCATAGTACCATTGTTCATCTATTAAATTTGCCTTATCCTTCATTATTTATTCAATTTTATGTGGTTCACTATTTTTTTTCCATTTTATATGAATAATCATGTTATTTATTAGTAAATATTAGAGTTGGATTTTTTATTCGATCCTTAATTATGTTATTATCATCATTTCCATCATGTTAGATTTTCATTTTACTATCCTCAAATCTAAAATTAATTTACTTATTAAGTGAATATACTACAATCTCCATATAATAAATCCACTTTTGACCAAATATACCTTTTGATTTATATCATTTACCCATTAAAAATATAGGTGTGTCCATAAGTTTTGAGCCACAAGCAACTAGTAAAGTAATATGTACTATTGATTACTCACAATGTATAGGATGTAGTATCTCATTTGTGTCATGACCTAGTTTTTATAGAAATGGAACTAGGAATTTATTTTTCCATTAATCTAAATCAACCTAATTTTTTTATGATACTCATTATCAATGAAAATAGAGATAGTGAATATATTGCTTCATGGATTCTTATACTTTATGTGTGATTTACCCCTATACTGAGTTGTATTAGGAAAAACTATTGCTTTCTATTATTACGTGTGTCTACACACACACACACACACACACACACACACACACACACACACACACACACACACACACACACACACACTTAATGATCCCTTCATTATTATATTTATGAATCATATTTTACAATGAAACAAAATCATTTATCCCATGACCAATGATTATATAGTGATCAAAATATGATTTTCCTTCTTGACGTGATAGATGGCCCATAACTCTATGCCTAGTAGTAGGTAACAAAACCAACTATTTATTGATACAAAATTATAATAAAATTATTGGTTTACCTTGAATTCTTGTTACTTGTAACATAAAACATGTTAGAAATACTTTTTTTTCATTTTTAGCTATCCTTAGAGTGAAACAACATGTTGGAATAATTATGGATTTCTTCTTTCTATATACCACGATTTATTTTAGTAAACTTACTTTCCTTTCCTTTTACCACTTATCATGATTTTGTTGTCCTACTATTATGGACACCTGAGTTTGTACCATTTTTCCATTGTTAAGTGTGGTTGTCTTATTACTCCTCACTCATCAATGTTGTTTTCCATTTTATGCATCTTTTTCCATTGTTGAGCAAAATGTGGATTGTTACTACTCACTCATCAATGTTGTTTTACCATTTTGTTTCATATTTTTACCCATTTATTTTGTTTTTATTTTTAAATATTATTTGACATGTATCCTTAGTTTGACTTGGTGAGTTTGAATTTCTTACTTAGTGATAGCTTGTCTAAGTTTTTCAGTCTTTAGTAGCCTTGGATTTTCAGTTACCCAATTTAATCTTATTGTTTAACTTGGTCATTTGGTATAAAATAACACCTATCACCCAAGATTAAAAATTTTCCCAAGTATGTCCCATACTCATAACACCAACTATCTTGGCTTTTCTTGTATTTTTTATTTTTGATCTTTAGTTTTGCATTCTTGGGTTTGTCAAAAGTAGTCTATGAACCCTACATAATAAAAAATAACAACACAACAAATAACCATCCTATGATAAAGGTAAGTCAAGGTATGCATTGCATTTAATTCTTAGTTGTTTAATTTTTAGATTAGTTTCCCTTTTATTCATTTAATTTTAGTTATTTTTTCTTTAAAATACAACTTTTTTTAGCATCAGTTTTGTGTGTTAATATGTTATTTCTCAAAGCACCATCCCCTATTTCACATTAGTGACACGTGATGAACTTCAAGTAGGGAATATGTATACACATAATATTTTTAACTTATATGACATGCTGATGCTTTACATCCTATAGGAACCTATTGAGACTTAATCTCTCTGAGTGCATGCCCGAAGGGGTGCACCAAGAAAGGGGTGGGTAGACATTTATTGATTCATAAGATTTTTGTCCCTTTTTACCACATTATTTCAATCTAACTAATTCCCAAAACCATTACCTAATCTATTTCTCCTCCCTTGAGTATTCCTCCAATATTTTCCTCTTTCCATTCCTCATTTTCTTTCTTTAAAATCTATTTTGGATATAAATTATACTAAGTCAAATGGGTCAACCTAGTATAGTTTAGGGGTATTATTTAATTTCTTGGTTTGTTAGCTTTTTGACCAGCCTAGCATAAACCTAGTAAATTATCCTTGAAAACACACTAGGTCGACTAGGTCAACCTTGTACAGTCGATGTTACCAAAAGGATTTAGGGTAATATATACCTATATATAAAAGATCATTTTGATCATTATTCATATGTGTAATAAAGAGTTATTATTCACTCATGCTTCTTCATAATCTGATCTTACACCATTCTACTTGAGGAGACTTAGCTTAGGTTTCTTATTTTAGAAAATCTAGTCTTGTGGATAAGTCTTGGATGCTTTGGCCTTTCTTAGTGATCCTTAAAAACCATAACAAGCTCTTATAAAGCCCTATTGGCCAAGGGAGATATTGATTATTGATGGGTTCACATACAGGTAAGTATATTCTAACTTTGTTCTCCTCTATTTTAGTAGATAGAAGAAGCATAAGTATTAGCTTGAATAATACTGTATTTCATATTTTATGTATTAGGGTGTTACTCATACTTAATTTAATTGAAATTCCCTATAAATTTTTATTTTATTATTTCTAACCCCCATTTTTTGTCATAATCTTTAGTGTTCACTAGATTACATTTTAATTTCTTGTAATTAGTATAAGTAAACATTTTAAACCTTAGAAATCCATTAGGGTTGTTATGTGATTGTGTTAGACTATATGATTTAGAACCCTTCCTATCATGATGTGTTGTGACAAGTGATAAAAGTGATCCCCTAATTAGGTCTAGTAGATCCTCGTATTGGTCATGCTCTTACTTAACAAGTGTATCCCAATCAAAAGTGTAGGTGTGATCTATCTTATCTGATCTAGGATTAATTCATAGACATGATGCATTTCTGATTGCATACAGAATCCCAAGTATCTATGATGAAAGAAAAAATTGATGAATGGGATTCAAAGTCAAAAAAAACCAAGGTATTGGTCTCTTAAAATTGTAGAAGAGTATTATAGTATGAACCCTTAATTGAGATCTTAATCCATTATTGGTTGATCAAATACTTTTGTAATAATTAAATAGAAGATAAGATAAATAAAGAAATATAAAGGAGAATTTGGCTCATTTTAAAAAATAATAACACATATTTTAAGGTTGTAGACCTAGTATATTAGGCTAAAAGCCTAATAAAGAGTAGGTTTTCTTGAAAGAGTTTAATCAAGATTGCATGATCAGATCATAGGGTTTCAATTTATTAAGAGAAGAGATTATAGTACATTAGTATTTCAAGACCAATATTAGAATATATGATTGTTCAATAATCAAAATATCTAGGAGTGGTATATAATAGTTCAATGTAGTCATATGCAAAATAGAAGGTATAATTCAATTGATATAAGTCAGAATCAGAATGAATAAAGTGTGGATGGGTCTAATGAAATGAAAAATGTTCTTGATTAGATAATTAAATGAGTGTGTATCTTAGGATAGTGTTTAAAAAGAGTGAGATTGTCATCACTTGGTAGACCTATAATTTTTAAGGTCAAGAAGCCCTGAGAAAGCCTCAAGGAGCTCATTATATCTCATGAAGTCTCTAGCCTAATAGTAGGAATAATTCTACTTGTATCCATCACTTTGAGAAGAGACTAATCAATTCAATAAGGGTGCCACTTACCTATGATTTACACATGTTTGATATAATTGTTAATCACCAAAAGATGTTACACTTCATATAACTTAAATTTATAAATGTTTTAAGGTCAATACCCTCTTTCCTACCCTCAATAAACCTTACATTATTTCTATAGGCCTGTTTGGCATCTTTCTTAAAAAATCATCATTCAAAATCTTGTATTCATGACCTAGATCCTTTTGGAACCTTGTGGGAAGGTTTAAAAATTTATATAAATATGCTAAAACTCTAACATTTCACTAGGAATCCTACATGCATTTTAACTATGTTTGTAACCTTAGAGAGAAGCTTGGAAGCATTGTTCTAGATTATAGTAGACCTATAGGTGAATTCTTGAAGCTTTCACATTGTAAAAATACATGCATAGTTATTGAATGTTGCATGTATCTCATGTCTTTAATCAAGATTGATTTACAACATACCTTGACATTTATCCTTGAATAATAGGATGTATGTTTTGGCTCATGTATTGAGGTCATAAAATCTAACTTCCTTAATTTATACATATTTTAAAACCATAAGTTCATAGTTTCCTAAAACCTTTTATCATTATTAATATAGGCCTCTAAGAGCTTCATGACGTTTGAGACCATGATTGAAACTTGTATAAAAATGTATCCTAATATTTTTAAAGATAAATTTGAGGCCATAAGTCATGATGTAGGCTTGTAGGTGGGTGTTTGATATGGTGATGAGGCAATACCAAATCTATCATAGTGACTCATCTCCATAAAAATTGCTTGGATTTATTGAATGTAGACCTGTAGGCTTTTTGATGGTCTTAAGACTTGTATTGAGGTTTTAAACCTAATAATACCTTTAGAATATGTTGAAAACCTTGTAAACACTCCTAAACACTTTGAAACCTTGCATCTTACTTGTATCAGTCAACACCATAGATAAAAGATCTCCCAAACCTTATACTAGCATGAATGTAGGCACCATCATTATCCTTGAAGCTTACACTTTTCCTTGAAAACTCTAAATGCATGCTTAATAATGTTTGAGGTTTTGTGAAATTTTAAAACATTGGTATTTTATTATGATGGACCTATAAGTGGGTTATTATGGCCTAAAACCTATAGATTATCATTATAAGATGCATTGGTCAATGCATTAGTCAAGAAAAACTCTTATAAATAAGAATATAAACACTAAAATAATAAGCACACTCCATCATGGGGTGTTAAAAATAAATTCTAAGAGATATTTAAAGAATTAATACTACCAAACCTTCCAAATAGAGACTCTCCTTCCAAGAGTAGCTAAGAAACATGTTTTTACCTAGATATGATGCACCAAGTCTATGTCAATGATGAGTATCAAGCTCTTCTATGATTTCATAGTGTATGAATGGCTTAAGATCATGAGTTTGATCAATTTTTGTAAATAGGTGAAGCTTTTCTATAGCAATTTTTGCATAGTAAGTTTGTATAATTGAATATTTTTTTAATTCTTGGTGAAGCCATATTTTATAGATTTTTGAAAATGTTTAAAATCAACCATGACCATCCATCTTGAAGCCAAGATGTGTGGCAATAAATTGATTCAATTTTGGAGGGACAAGCCATAAATATTTGTAATAATGGGACATTAATGAGGTATGAGAAGGCTTAATCTTGATATTTATTCCATTAATGGCTTATGGATGCTACCCCATTGATGATGTCATGAGATGATGAAAATTTAAGGAATGAATTTCTAATAAATAGATTTTCAATAACTTCCATGGATTTTTCACTTAAGCTCTTATTTGGTTTACTTTACTTAATTTTATGTAATTCTTTGGAAATCTATTATACACTTATTCAAATTAGTTGGAAAAGACATTTTATGAAGTCATAATTTGACTAGAGTATAATTAAAAGAAGGTGTCAGTTGCATACAAAATAATACCCTAGCTAGGGCATTATGAATGTGAAATAACACATACACATGATGTGTGCTACCAAATTAAAAGAATTCAGTGGTCTAGAGTATCATTTTACATGGTCATAATTTGACTTGAAGTGTTTTAAGAAAATATAATAATCACATAAAATGCATTACCCCATTTAGGGATATATTAGCCTAAATTGACACCTATACATGATAAGTTTGAACCATTTTGCATGTTTTAGTGATTTTGGCCTAGATTGTGCATTGCCATAGAATGTTGTTTAGATTAAAAATTATAGCACAATAGGTGTTATAAATTATATTTCTAAATTTTTCACCTATTTGATAAGGCATGGTGAGATATTCAGTTGAAGTGATGTATTTTCAAATAATGAAAAGGTCACTATAATCAAAAGAAATAATTTTTTTTCTCATTTTCCATTTTTAACATTTACATGAATTATGGAGAAATAGGTTTATGAAAATTCCCCAAACATAATTTGGGAAAACCATGGTTCCCCCTCGAGGGGCACAAAAAAAATTTGAAAATATTTGATGGGTGGGTCCTCAATCAAAAGAAATATGATCTCATTAATTTCAGTGAAAGGGACTAAAAACAAAGCAATTAGAAGAAAGTGGAAGGAAAAAAAATTAGTGGGGCTAAATTAGTATTTTAAGAGAGATAAAATTTAGTAAATATAGGCCTAAGGTGTGAAAATTTTGAAAAATTTACTATATTTTCACCCCAAGGGGTAAAAACAAGTCATTTTATACCCTAATTATAGTAAATTTGGAGATCTAGTATTTACACATGAGTAAGTTGAGTAAAATGGCTAATATTTGGCACCACTAACATCTTGGGAAGCATGTGAGAGAGTAAAAATAACCATTGAGGAGCTGAGCATTGGTAGGTAACCTTTTTTTATTTGTGAATTTTGCATTTAATGTATTTATTATGTGTATTAAGGGGTAGTTGGGGTGATCCCACTATTTTCCCAAATCGAAAAAAGGTAAATTTACCCACAAAAATGGAAGGAATGCCATGAGATCAGTGATATCATTGACCCTTCAGTGGGATAATGGATAGAAATGGTGATATTTCCATTAAAATGGTAGAATCCTATTTTTGTGTGAATTTTACCCTTACAAATGGTGATTTCACCATTATTAGTAGGATCATACTACCAAACGGTAGTAACTAGTTGATAAATGGTGGGTTCATTATAATTGGTGGGATCTCCTTGTGAATTAGAGAAAACATCCTACTAAATGGTGGGATCACCAAAATAATAGAAATAAAACCAAAATAAAGTAGAATGGGACCTATAAGGGTTTAAGCCAGGCCCAAAATTAGAAGAATAGAGAGAGAAACACATAGAGTTTTAGTCTAGGACTCAAAATTAGAAGAATATGATTTAGAAAGAGAATTGATGTGATCCACACCTTTTTATTTGAAGGAAAAATTAGTGGTTATCACATCACAAGAGTGGTGCTCCTGAGTTCTACAATAACAAAGGCTCATGATAGATAAGTTCATTGGCATCTTGGTTGTAGTAGACTTGTATCACCTAGAATGCTTATTATTGATTCATGTAGATTGAGCATACTTGTTAATGTTAATGGAGAGATGGCACTCTAAGACTTCCACATTTCATCTACTGATTGGGGAAGTGATGGTGAAACTAGAGGATATACACTATATTATGTAAGCATGCATGTGAAGACCTAAGATTACTTAGATGGAAGCATGGAGATAGTCTATGCTATATGACCTACTTGGGGTAGTAGAGTAGGAGATTATTGATGAGTACATAGAAATGGATTCATTGGAGAAATTGGCTTGGCCCCTAGAGGGTGGATCAAGATAGGGGATTATTCCTATAGAGGTAGTTATGTTGATAACTCTTGTTAGTGGCCTTATACTACTTGATAATAGTAGGTGGTTTTTTCCCTTGGGGTTGATCGGTGTGGTGCAATAGATGTTTTATCACCTAACATGGTTCACCTAGGGACCTATGATTTTAACAAAGATATATAGGTATTTACACATGATTGCATATAGGAGATGATGCAATATAAGACATAACACACTATAAGTATGGGCCTAGGAGCACATTATGATTGCATGGCCAATGGGGCTAAGGTATCAAAGGGTACCATAGGATCCCATTGCTTGGGCAAGGAATTTGATAGGATCAAGGATGTAGGGATAATTGGGAAACCTACCATATTATAGGTGAGTGATCGATGAGATGGAAGATTGGGATTTTATTTTTTTCCTTATACAGGGACATAGTTTACATGGGTGGAGGACTTATTTATAATCAGATAAATGATCACACTATGTTATATCACATGACACCATGATTATATTATGTATAGATATAGGCTAAATCATTTTCAATGATAGTTTTGTATGCACTAAGATGTCTTAGAGGGTCCACATTATTTCACCCATGTGATTAGGGATATTAAGGAGTAGGGGCCACTAGTGCCCATGGTAAATGTAGTGACTAATTATGATAGGGTATGCATGTACTGTGGGACTACATCAATAGAGTTTTAGATATAAGGGTGACTGATATATATGATGCTTGGTGGTTTTGAGTAAGACCCATTTGATTGACTAGGTGATTGATCTAAAAACCAATTTTGAGACATAGATGGTTTAGAATGTGGAAGGATCAAGGATAGGCCCCAACACAATAGTAGGGTCAAGTGTTAGTGCATCTAAATATTCTATTTTTTATTTCACTATAGTTTTTATAGTTGTAGAGGTAGTAAGATTTGATATATGATGTGGAGATGGGTGAGCTAGATGGCTAAGATGTGGATATAGGGGACGCCTGAGGTATAGGGATAGTTTTCAAAGAGGTAGGGCCCTCTTAGACAAGTACAAGGATAGGGATATGATTAGGAGGGGTAGGGACCTCAAGCACATGGAGGTTTGCAAAGGATCAAATATTGATTTATATGCTCTAGAGGGAGATATATGTATGCCTTGTAGAGATAATATGCTTATATAACATTATGGATGTGTTACAGGCATAGTCGGCTACTACATAGGGAGATACCACTAGGTTATAGCGTTTGATTATTTATATATCTCATAAGTACACAAAAAAGGTAGAGCTAGTACAATCAACTCTCATCCTACTCATCCTTGGGAGGACTCTGATGAAGACCCTAACCTATCTCAGATGTAGTAGCTACTAGTGAACATAGTGGTGGAGGCCCTATGACAACCCATTTATATATATATATATATATATATATATATATATATATGACATACATTTTTAGCTTATTGCTACTTATACATGGATTGCTAATATTCTTTGAGTGTGTCATGATGTGTTTATTGATATGGCTCTTGATATGCTATGCTTTGATATGCTAGTTTTAGGAGATTCTCATCCTTAGTTAGCATGTGGATGTTAATCTATTTGTGTTTATTTTTATGTATGACTAGATGCTAAGATATAATTTAGGAGATGTACTTCCCAAATTAATCATAGAAATAGTCGATTAGAATCACAGTGTATGTTAATAAATTCATGTCTTACATAGAATATCATATTAGGTATATTGTATTTGGAAATGATCTTTGGATCTTAATTGACTTTTGGATTTGGATCACTTGGTTTTTACTAGAATAAATTGAAATTATGCATCATAAGTATGAGTAACTTATAATAAAATTATATTTCTATTGAAATTAGCTAGTTCAAATGTGAATATTTATAACTAAGAATAATGATAAAAATGCTACCAAAATTAGAGTTACAAATATTGACATTTAAACAAAAATAAAAAAAGATAAAGATTAAAAAATACACAAATGTAACCTAACTTAAAATTAAGATATGGACAATCAAGATTTAAGAAGGGATAAGAATGTATAAAATAAAATCAAGAACAATTTGTTTTAAACAACATGAATTCAAGATATGATTAATTAAGAGCCACTTGTATCAACAACATGTACTTAGAAAACACACAAGTAATAAAATAAGTGAAATACAAATGTAAATAATTCAATCCTATGTAAAATCTAGACTCAAAATGTTTATGAAATGTATTTGAATATACAAGAATGAAAAATAAAAAAAAAGGACCAAATAGTAAAACAAAAGCTAAAAAGGGAGTCACAACAAAATACTAAGAAATAATGAATAAAATAATAATAAAAATGCAGAAGTAACAAAACTACAACAAATAGAATAACAACTCAACAAAATAACAAATGACAACATAAGAAAACACCAAAAAAATAAAAAAAATACATAACCCAATGCAAATACAAATGAAAAAATGAACAACAAAAAAATAAAAAAAGAGATAAAAAATCACAATAAAAAAATAATAAAAATCAAATAAACACATACAAATATTGATTAGTCATAATATTAGTGGAAATAAAAAAATAATTGTTTATGTAGTGTAATAGAGGCATTACTCTCTGTGATGGGTGACCCTTAATCTAAGAAATATTGACATGGATACAATGAGACAAGAACAAAGGACACAAAGTTTCCCCTAAGTGATAGGAAAACAACATGAGATAAAATGAGGGAAGATAGAAGAAAATGAAGGGGTGGCCAAGCTGATTCCAAATGCACAAGGAAAGTAGACATTGCCTACATAGTTTTATGGATGCAAGATATAACATGAACTTCAAGACAAATGTAGTTCTCCCAAGAAATGGGATAGAATAAAAGTGATGATAAAGAAACATTATGGGAGTGTAGAGGAATAAATAAATGTGTTTGTAAAAATGGCAAGACCGTTTAAATGATTGTTCACAAAATGACAAGAGCATGGGATCAAAATAAACAAGAGTGCAAGACAATTTTTTTTTTAATTTGTTTTGTCTTAATTTTTAATGATTTAGGGGTTTTTGGGATGAAAAAAGAAACAAAGTATTTTTAAAAAAGGTCTATATAACTATTTAATTTAAGAGATGCACTTCCACATGCAAGAGTTCAAACAATAACTAAACCAATTACATTAGGGATCATGTATATAAATAATGGCATAGGGAATCAATTAATCATGGATATGCACATCAAAGAGTATAATTTTTAATAACAACTAAATTTATTTGTAATGGAGATCACGGATATAAGCAATGGAACATGGAAACAACTAATCACGAAGATGCACAATCAAGAGTAGAAGTTCCAATAATAGCTAAACTCAACTGCAATGGCCTTGTGATCATATCAAGGGAATAATTCATACCAAATAATAGTAAAATAATAATATAATAGTATGCAATATTGGATAAATCTGAAGAACCATTCAACAAGTAAAAATGTTGTGTTGATATATCATAGTTCACTTGTCTATAAGAAGAGACTATGAATTACTGCTTAGGCTAAACTATTTTATAGAACAAACACTAATTGCATTCAAAATGCCTATGACTCATAATTAGGATCATAATTGGTTAAGGAATAGAATTGTCTAGGTTATGAAAAGAATATTGTTCTAAGTAGAATAGACTAGGGTAATATTGGTCTAAAGTGGGATATAAATGAGTCTATTGGAATATAAATGATCTAAAGTGACAATGGTCTAGGTTTACAATGTTTTAAAGTAGTGAAATAATATGGTTCATATTGGAATGATCCAAGGTAGGGTAAGATATAATAAATATGGTCTAAGATAGGATGGTCTACGATATAATAGTGGGATAAAATGACTTCAGTACAAGTTGCCCCAAGTAAGGTGTCTTGTAGATAATAAATAAAAAGGCTGTCAACTGTAGATACACTTGAAATGTAAAATATTAATGGGTTCTAGGAGATATTAACCATCTAGAGTAGCTAGTGGTATGCCTCTGATCCATAATTTGTTGTGATAACATATGGGCCTAGCTAATTGGGTTAAAACTTACCCCTCTTTTTGTGTTCAATATTAGTGTTCTTTTGATTCTCTTTTAAGACCAAATCACCAATTTCAAATTCTATAGAGAGAATGAAATTGTTAAATATTATACACAATATATTATGATATGCTTGCATGTTCTCCAAGGTATCCAAGCACTTACCATTAAGGAATTATATCTCTTAAAACCTAGAAACTCTATAATCTTCATCATCTTAAATATTCTCTAAGGATACTCATAGTGAAGGAAACTTGATCTCAATTAGGATAATAGCTTTTATTTTATAAACAAGGGAGTATGGAGTTGATACTATGGGGTTTGATGAATAGTGTGATAAGTCCAAAGTGTAATAAAAATTTATGAGTACTAATTAAGGCCAGTGTTATTGACAATCTTCTTTAGGATTGAATTAATGGTTTTGTTTGATGCATTGGCTTAACCATTACCTTACAGATTATATGGTGTGAATTTCTTGTGATTGATTTTTAATTTTATCACAAAGAGCCTTAACATCTTAGTTTACAAATGATCCATCATTATCAGATATAATATGTGTTGGGATACCATATAGATAAATGATATAGTAATGGATAAACTTGGAAATCTACTTCTTGGTGATGTAAGTGAGAGTAATGCCTTTTATCCACTTAGTAAATTACTTAGCATTAATGAAAATATGTTTATGGCCATCAGAAGAGGTTGAGTTGATTTTTTTGATGAGATTGAGGCCCCATTTAGAGAATGGCCATGGTGTAGTAATAGACTGGAGTGGAAAGGAAGGTACGCAAATAAAATTACCATGTTGTTAGAAAGCAACACACTTCCTAAAATAACTACAAGTGTATATTTCCATATTGGGCCAATATTAACCTATTATAAGGAGTATTTTTATGAAGACTACACTATTAGAGTGGGCCCCACACATTCCTTCATGAATCTCCTTAATAAATAACTTATAATCTCTTGAAGATAAATAATGAAGTAGATTTCCATCGTAGATTTTATAATAAAGCATGTTTCCAAGGAGGGTATAATGGGCTATGTGATGAAGGAAAATTTTGTGTAGGTTATTAGAAATCTTAGGTGGAAATACTTGGTCATGGAAAATATTATAAATGTATTGAAACCAAGGTAATTCAGGTGGGGCATTGGGACCAACAATGGTGCATACCCTCTCTAAATCTGTAACACATGAGTAGGATGTAGAATATTTTCAATGAGAAATTGATAGTCTTTAACACTGCTTGAAATTTATATCATAGACCTAATTATCACTATTACATCAACTAATCTATTATTAGTCCATAGTATCTATTCAAATTATATATATTTGAAGTGGGTCTTGAGATTATCCAAAATATGTTTATAAGGTACAAGTTTGTTATCTCTAGTTTGATACTGATCAATAGTTTGATTTATAATTGATTGGGAATCCCCATAGACCATTAATTTTTGGATATCGCACTATACTATAAGGAAAAGTCAAGAAATAAGGGCTTCATATTTGGCCATATTATTGGTATAATGAAAATTAATATGAAATACCTTGGGAATCAGATCCCATTATGGTGTAATAAAAAAATACCACCCCCAAATCCACGAGATGCAAAGGAGTCATCAAATTATAATTTCCATTATTCAGGTTCATATAGTAATTTTTATATTACCATAATAAAATCATCTAGAAAATCAAATCTAAATGGTTGAGTGTCTATAATAGGGGCTTCTACAAGTTGATCTATAATGATCAGAAATAACCTACCCCTTGATATCCTTTTGATTTTGGTACTTAACATAAAATTCACTTAGGATCATGACTCATTTGGCCATGTGACCTATGAGATTTTCTTTACATAATAAATATATTAGGGGGTTCACTTTCATAATTACAATAGTCTTATTATTTAGCATGTAGTGTCATAATTTTTGGGAGGTTAAAATAATTGCTAAATAATCCTTCTCAATATGCATATAATTATAATCATAAGACACAAGTGTGTAGATAAAATATTAAACTACATGTTCCTTTCCTCAATCATCATGATAGGCTAAGAGTTCCCCTATTACATGTTGAGTGGATGAAATATAAAGAAGTAATGGCTTTCTAAGTGTTGGTGGTCTCAAAAATAGTGAGTTGGCCAAGTATTTTGTGATCTTTAAAAATGATAATTGACACTCATTTTATAATTAAAACATGACCCCTTTATTTAATAGGTGTGTAAACATGTGGAACTTGTCTAGTAGTTATGAAATGAACCTGTGAATAGATTGGATTTTTCCTTGCAAGTTATAAAGTTGGTTGAGATTAGAATGTGGAGGCATTTCCAAAATGGACTTGACCTTCAAAATATCCACTTTAATCCCTATTTATGACATAATGAACCCTAAAAAATTTCCTAATGTGATTCTAAAGACACACTTCTTAGGATTCAAACAAACTTTATACTCATGAAGTCTCTCAAAGATTCTTTATATAACATCAGGATGTCTGACATGTGTTCTTGATTTTTATAGGATGTCATCAACATAATATTCAATAATATCATGCATCATGTCATGTAAGATGATATTCATATCACATTGATAGGTGGCCCCAATATTATTCAAGTAAAATATCATGACTTGATAACAAAGTGTTCTCCACAGAGTGGTGAATATAGTTTTGTGTTGGTCCTTTGGAGCTATCTTGATTTGATTATATCTTGAGAATATATCCATGAGGGAAAAAATCTCATACCCAACATTATAATTGATAATCATATCAATATTTATCAAAGGAAAATAATATTTGGGATACACCTTATTGATATCTCTAAAATTACTATAAATGTGTATACTCTATGGTGTTTTGCTTATTGAGACTATGTTTAATATCCATTTAGAATAGTATAGTGGTTATATGAAGCCTATTCTTAATAATTTATCTAGTTATAATTTTACCAAAGGAGTGATGTGTAGATGCATATTTCTTAATTTATGTTTGACTAGCTTAGCTTTTTGATGGACAACAATTAATGCATATTTAAATCAGGGTTTAAGCCTGATATATTGGAATAAGCCCACACAAAGATATCAATGACATCCCTTAGGATGGTGATAATGTGGTCACACTCTTAATTAATAGGGGAGGCTCCAAGATAAATAATTTTTGGATTATCATAAGTCCCCAAGTTCAATTTAGTAGTGTTTTCTATAAGGAGTGTAGAACCATCTTCTATAATAGTAGGTAGTATTTGATCTTGATCCTCTTCTTCTAATTTAGCTTATGGATGTTATTCCAAAATATTTGGATAATGAGACAAATGTGAATCTAATAGTTTAAGTAGTTTCCAACTAGAGAATATCTTTATAAATTTAAGAGTAAGGAACTTAAATACATTTTGTTATTCAGATGTGATACTAGCACTGGCTATGGAGTTAAGACTTGATAGACCTTGTGCATCCTTTAGAGATGAGAAACTTCCCCATCCAAGTGTTCCTAAAATATTTTTTCACTCAAGGGCTTTCCTTTTTATTTAATATTTCCCTAATCAATGAGAATCTTAAAGATGTTTTCACCTAAAAATCTTAATGTTTTATCTTTTTTGTGACCAATAAAGTTTGCCTGCTCTCCAAAGTAGGTGGCAGAGTCCAAGAAGTCAAAGCCTTTCTTATAATCACCAATTTAAAATATGTCTCTAAAGCCCATATACTTAGAAATATATTATTAATTCTATAATTCATTAAGGGGTATGATAATTTTTTTGGTCCCAATCAATGAGTTTAGGATGGCAAAGGCAAAGGGGATAATGGGATGTGAGTCATAATGGAGTTTGAGTCAAATAGGTCTATGCCAAAAAGCTCATTGTAACTACTATAATGGGATGATACATCATAGTCAATAGTATCATTACTATTAAATTTAGAATAACCATTATAAAAATACATGAGGTCACCCCTAGGTGGTATAAATCCAAGACCTTGACTCATGTTAGGCCTACCTATTGAAAATTATTTGAGGATTCCTTGCTCTCATGGCCCAAGGAATTTTTATATAATAAAAGTTATCCATAATATAATTATGGATATTATATTTAATATTTTTAAAATAATCAACAATTCCATTAGAATATAACTAGTCTCCTTTAATAAAAGCTTCTCAATCTTGATTTGGTGAAGTAGTGGGTATGAATACCATTGGTGGTTTATATGTATATTTCTTATTTTTATAAATCATGTTGGGCCGACAAGGGCTTTGGGAAGGTTTGTGTTTGATAAAATATTTAGGAGACTTGGGAAACCTATAAATATGGAGAACGTATTTTAGATGGTACATGGAAACGCCTTTGTCCTCAATAGTGACCTGTTGTGCAAGGGTTATGAGAAATGGATTAGCCAAAGTGGAAGAAAGGTCACTTGGGTTGATATAATTGGATTTGGGTGGATGAAAAAATACTTATTTATTCATATTTGTGATGGATTAATAAACAATTTGATATTTATAATTAAAAAATTTAGCCTCTAGGTGTTTGTAATATTGATAGGGCTAGAGATCAACAAGAATGGTGACTTCAATCCCATCATGGGGGAATATGAGACACTATTGTAAAGTGGATGGGATTGAACATACTTAATGGACCTATGGATGACCAACAATCATACTATAAGGTAATTCAATATCCATAATATGGCACAAATTATGATGGGACATAAACCCAATAATGATCAGCAGATAGATAGTTTCAAAAGATTCCCTTTCTACATTGTCATATTCCTTGATCATGATTATTTATAGATGGATCTCCTTTGAATTATTAACCAATAAATTTACTAATTTCAGCAACACTATGTTTATCCTTGAATCATTATCTATAATAACCCACTTGATTTTGTGATTTTCAATGATGACCTCAATATACAAGGATTTGTTATGGATAGGACCAAGAGTAGATAAGTCCCTCTGATCAAATTTAACTTGTTAGAAAGGAGACAAATATCCTACAAGTGTTTATAATTGTTTAGGGTTAATTTCCTAGGGACAACTGGACTATTTAAGTAAGTCATTCAAGATATTTTTGTGGAATGTTGATGTATGAAAAATATCTAAAATGGAAATTTGCATATGGTTCTACTTAGTTAGTCTGAGATACTAGATAAATTTTCAATAGTAGTACAAGATGATTTAGCCTTGAATAGTGTATTTTTCAACTTTGGATCCAAAGGCATAGAGTTCACATTGGGTCTAGGGATGAGAGAGGGTAAAGCCCCTAAAGGGTGACTCACGAGAATCTATTTATGATTTCATAATCTATAGTCGACAAGGAGCCATTATAATTAAAAGATAAAGGCAAAGGGACTTGGATGGTGATTTGTGTGTATATCATTATGTTTAAACAATATAGAGTTGGAAAGGAGACATTATAATTAGAAGATGAAGGAAAAGGACCTTGGATGGTGATGTGTGAGAATCTAGTTATGTTTAAACAATCTAGAGTTGATAAGGAGCCATTATAATTAGAAGACGGGGATCCAAAGATAGTAACTTGTGAAAATTGAGGTGTAATGGTATTGATTGAACCTAATGAAGGATTAATTGAAAAGGAGAGTGTGGACCCTATAATGGGGTGTCTAGTACTTTGAGAAGCATGGGAAGATTCATGAGATTTGATAGTGATGGTGGTAACATGGTTTGTAGAAATAAATCCCATGGTGTTAATTTAATCATAAGGATTTTTGTTGTAACCTAGGTTATTATCATGGTTATTATGATCCTAGTTATGATCATGTTGATTATGATTTTGGTCTTGTGCTTGTTGATGATATTTTTTCCCTTGATTCTAGTTGTTTTTTTTATTGAATATTGATTATTCTTAGTAATTGGGTGTTTGTAAATTCCCATATCTTGATTAGTGTTTTCCTCCATGTGTTTTACTTTAATTTCACCACTTTTGATAAAATATTTAATGAGATATCTCAATTGAATACACTAATAGATGCCATGGATAATAGCATGATGTAAATTTCAAAACTCATGTACCCAATACCAATCAAGTTTGGGTTGATCCTCAGGGAATAACCTTGGTGTAGGTTACACAATCAGATTATCTGCTATGAGATTTTGGAATACAACTTCAATAAGCTCTCCTAGTTTTTTGGATACTCTATATTTATTGAATTCCCTTCATAGAGGATCTCTTTACAAATTGGTTGATGTATTAGGTTGGGATATTACACATTTGGAGCCATCAAATCCTATATCATTTGTATATGTCTAGATCATGTCACCCCATTCCTTACCATGTTCTTGTTCTTATTAAACCCTTTAGTATTTTTTGTAGTAACAACCTGAATAGGTGATTCAGTCTAATTAGAAATTTGACCCTATGAATAAATATTAACAAGCATTTTAGTTATAATCATCTTCTTAATATACACACCCTTTTCTATAATCTACTCAAATGTGTTTACACAAGTGAGTCATAGATTATGAGATACCTCAGGGTGTAAGTTATATGAGAATATATCTACCAATTATTTATATTTCAAATTAGGTTAGAAGCATCCATATAATGCTCTCCATCACTATAGATATGCTATGAAGATTCCCCCATCTCATTGTTTAACTTTGCATAAGTTGACTACAATCAAATCATGTTCAATGTTTTAAGAGAAATGGTTAACAATTTTTTTCGATAGATCATTCCAATATGCTACTGATACCTTAGGTAATTTTAGGATCCAATCCAAAGCTTATCCAACTAAACTACATGGAAAAAAGCAAAGTAGATAAACACTACTATAAGTTATCACTTAGCATAGTACAAAAACTTCTTGGATATATTCTTGAGGGTCACCTTTCCCTTTGTATTTGTCAAATTAGGTTTCCTCAAAGTGAGGCAGACATGGAACTTAGAGAATAATTAAGTTAAATAGATGGACATATCTCGTCAAACTTATATTTCTTGACTTGATTTCCCATCACCAATCTTAACATGATTTCTTTCATTGAGTTCCACCCCTGCATGTTTGGTGAATTTATAGGTGGAATATTTTTTTTGGGGTGGCATATGCCCCTATTATGTTGTTTTGTTAGGGATATAAACCCTAAAATCAGTGACTTTGTTTTGATTTACACTTTGAGTCAAATAATTTGGTCATTTATTCTTAGGTGTTTGACAGACTTTTCTTGGAATTTGCTACCATGAACTATAAGTATATTTCTATTTTTGAGGTATCTATGGTTGGTTCACCAAAGGATGAATTATTTGGGAGGAACTTACTAAATTATTTTGAAAAATACCCTTAATATGTGTTGAGTTTTTCATCCCTTGGTTATATGAAGGGATAAGATCCTCTTGATGATTAAAGAATGTATGCTCTGTATTTGATGAAATATGTTACAAAGTTTCCCTAGGTTTGTTTTGTTCAGATGAGATGCTAGGATGTAGCATAGATGTGTTCTCAATTAGGGTATGATATGTTTATTCTATCACATTAGCTTATTATTTATAAGTATTGATGTTTATCTAAGTTGTATTCAAAGAGTTAGTTAAGTTTATGATAAGATGATTTGTGTACCATTGACTAATTTTCTTGATCTTGGTAGTAAGATATTGATCATTAAGCACAAACTCTCTAAGTGTTTATTTTTCATTGCTGGAAAAAACAATGTTGGATTTTGCATTGTGATCAAGGGTTTGCTCCTATTGTTATTATTCTATCCTAACAAGTGTGTGTAATTATTCCATAGGTAAATTTGGTTTTAACCTAGAATTTGATTCTATGAACCTTAGGAGGGGCTCATCTTTGTCTTATAAGGGATGATGTTCATAATAATATGATTCAAATCCTATGGTTATTAGGATATCATAAAACATAATGGAGTTATCCTATCCATCATAAAAATTCTCTTCTTCATAACTAGGGCCATAAGAGACCCCACTAAAAGTATACCTTTGCATCCTCCTTAAAAGATTGTTCTCTACATTTTCTTAGATGTAAATGTGTTTTGCAAATGTTAAAAGTTGTGTTTGGATTTATTTAAAAAAATGACAAGGCAAAAAAAGACTATAAAAAAATAAGTGTAGTACCACATAATTACAAGAAAATGGTTACAAATTTACTCAACTTTGGTAGGTTGAAATCATCAAATTAGAAAAGGGTAAGACAAATTTGGAATGTAAAGTGTAGGATAGCACAATAAAATTAGGTTGAAGATATGTCAATACCATAAAATCTAGATACAAATAAGATTAGTTATGACTATAACATTAGAATAAGTTATTTTTTATTAGGAAGGTAATAGTGTGAACTGAGAAGCTCAAAACATGAATTAAAAAAATAACTCCCAAGTATAAAGCTTAAACCAAATATCTAGCACAATGCTGCCACATGATAATAGGATGTATAATGGTCCTATGAACTTAGAGCTTGATAAAATTCAAGATAATCTAAGTTCACAATGAGAATATAATAGTGATGAGTATAGGTAGTTACCTTCAATCTAAATGGGAAATTATACTCAATTTTACTCAAACCAAGTGCTAAAGGTAAACTGATATCACCCTGGATTAAAACCTAGAAAGGTGAGATTTTGAATTTATATAAAAATTGAAAGACTTTGAGATTTTTAAAAGTGGGAAAATGGTCTATACTCAAATTGACATCATAACAATATTTTTCATAAAATACAATCACAATTTTTTGAATGATGATTTGAACAAGGCAAAAAGAGGTTTCAATTTAATCAGTGTAACGCCTTTTTGATCAAATAGAATAGTGTATAACAAAGTGTTTGGTTTTATAACTTGTTTTTATTGTCAAAAAAAATTTATACTTGAAAAGACCAAGCAAGTAAAGGATAAAATGGCAAACACACCTAAGTGTAATGTCCAAAGTCCTAAAACTGAGAATGTTGCATAATATCATTGAATTCTATCTATATAGTGCTCTTGAGAGGATTTTAATTATTAATCCAAAAATAAAAGCACATGAAAAGTAGGGTTTTAGGCCCCCTATTTTATCAATAGTTTTTACTATGACATGTAACTTTGGGATACTCAACCTACATCAACTTTATGTCTACGACAAATGTGGTTGTTCTAAAACTAATTTTTCACCCATATAGATGGTATCAAGGATGGATAATATAAAAGATGCTCACATAAATTGGATCCACATAAACTAGATTTTTGTGAAAAGGTCTTATACTATTCATGAAAACTACATCTATCAATTTCTTAGTATAGTGTGATGTCTGAGTTGATCATACAGTTTGAGGGTAGTAATCACTAATAGAGGTAGTTTTACTACTAAAACTACCATCTCAACGATTCAATAGATCAATTTATATACCCCATTATGGATTGGGGTTGAAAAAATGATAGGAGATGAATTATTGGGTTAAAACTTCCTTATATAAATTTTGAGGAGGCGATGAACTCCTACTCACAAGCCAAAGTGCATAAAAATAAAGACAAGTGAAAAGACTTTATGCTTGTGTTATGATCACCCAAATTATATGTATTTAAGGAGGGCCCTTGTGAATTAATTTTCAAACATTTTTACATATAAAAAATTCAAATAATGAGCAATTTTGGTCACCCAATTTCCCTAAAGGGTACAGGGGAGAGCATATGTACAACACTCATTTTGATAAAAATAATAATTTCAACAAACATGAAAATGGAACTGTTAAGAGTGTTTAGCTAATGTGAGGGTTATTTTTAAGGCCCCAAAATGAAATAAAAATTAATTTTCCCTTGATTTATATTTAAATGAAGACTAAATACCTTAAGGCCTACAAATAAGATTTTATAAGTTTGTAATCAAGGTGTGAATTATTAGCACAAACTTATAGTTTGCTATTTTAAGTCTCTATTTTATTATATAGGTTGATCTCTCTATTCCATAGAGTGATCTTGACATTCACTAGACAATTCCCACCATTCCATAGGGAGATCCCACTAAAATATAGAATAAAGACAACATTAGTTTGTGATCTACCATTTGATAGGATGATATCACTGATTAGTAGGGCAAAGCCACCAAAGCATAGGGTGATCTCATCAAAATGATAAAATTTGATTAAAATAAAATAACAGTCACCTATCAATTTCTGATCTAGAGTGATCTTACCATTCCATAGGTTGATCTTACTAATCCACAAATTAATCTCATTAATCCATAGTGCTTTCTTTCCATTCTACAAAGTGATCTCACTAATTTTCATAATGATATCACTAATCCTATAAAACACATAGGTAGATAAAAAATATATAAAATTGATCTCATCATTCATTGATGTAATCTATCCATTTCACAAGTTGATCTTACTAATGTTCAAGTCGATCCCACCATCTCATAGGCTGATCCCACCATTTATCTCAAGAGCCTTTAAACATAAAAGGAGAGAAAAAAAGTGGAAAACATCCTCCAAAGAGGGTCTAAATGAAAAATTAAAAGGTATAAATACTTGTGTGAGGTGCAAGTCCAACTAGACATGCCAAAATGTAGAGTAGGATTAAAAGATACATTAGTCAAGAAAATATCTTATAAATTAAGAATATAGACACTAAAACATCAAGCCCACTCCCTCATGGGGTGTTGAAAATTAATTATAAGAGATATTTAAATAAGCAATACTACTGAACCTTCCAAATATCATCCCTCCTTACAATATTGGACAAGAAACATGTTTTCCCCCATATTTGGTGCTCCAAGTTTATGTCAATGATGAGTAGAAAGCTATTACATCATTTCCTAGTGCACTAATGGATTAGGATCATGAGTTTGATCAATTGGTGCAAATAGGTGAAGCTTTTCTATAGTAATTTTTCCATATTAAATTTATATATTTGAAGCTTTTTTTAATCAATGGTGAAGCCCTATATTTATAACTTTTGAAAATGTTTAGAATCAACCATCACCATCTATCTTGAAACTAAGATGTGTGGCCATAAACTAATTTGATTTTGGAGGGACAAGCCATAAATATTTATAAGAATGGGACATTAATGAGGCATGGGAAGGCTTAATCATGATATTTGTTCCATTAATGGATTATGGATGCTACCCCATTGATGATACCATGGGATGATGCATATTTGAGGAAATAATTTCCAATAAATAGATTTTTAATAACTTCCATGGTTTTTTCACTTAAGCTCTTGATTTGGTTTACTTTGACTAAGTGGCTTTGCTTAATTTTATAAAATTCTTTGGAAATATATTTTACAATTAATATACCTAGCCATAAAGTCATTTTATGAAGGCATAATCTGACTAGAGTATAATTAGAAGGTGTTAGTTTTATACGAAACATTACCCCAGTTAGAGCATTATGAACATAAAATAACACATGTATGTGATGTGTGATGCTAAATTATAATAATTCAGTGGTCTAGAGTGTCATTTTTTGTGGTCACAATTTGACTAAAAGTGATTTAATAAAATATAATAATCCCATACACTGCATTTCCTCATTTAGGGATACATTAGCCTAAATTGGCACCTGTACATGACAAGTTTGAACCATTTAGTGTGTTTTAGTGATTTTGGCCTAGATTATGCATTGTCTCAGAATGTTAATTATATTGATAATTATATCACAATAAGTGATAGGAATTGGACGTCTATACAACCTATTAGTAATACTTTATAACTATGCCATCTAATGACAACTCTCCAAAACTCGCCTACAAATTTCATCACCAAATCTTTCATTCATCCCTTTTTCACTCATGAATCCCATTAGATAGTCCTAAAATTTATTTTTATAAGCTTTAAATATTTTTATATCATGAATACAAGCTTGTTTTCCCCCCATTTAAGACCTAAATCCTCATGAATTATACTTAAAAGTTTGTAGGCCTATTGATGAGCCCTTGACCATTGTAGGGCCTTAAAAATTGTTTATAGACACCAATACATTTTGGAGACATGATATGTGACCTCATATTTAATCACCATCATTATGAAAAAAAATTAAAGGGAAATTGATATCATTTATATGCTTCACAATAATCAAAAAATTGTTCAAAATTGAAAGCATAGTCCTAGGGTTTTAGGTAGGTTTTAGTCATTTGTAGGGTCCATTGAGAAAATACACATTATTTTAGTCTCTATGGTAAAAATAATAATTATTTATAGGATATTAAAAAAAAATTAACACCACTTAGGACTCATTTCAATCTATGTATCTATAAAAGTGTTTAAACACCCTTGATTGTGTCTTTCTCAAGTTATTTGCAGGTATTTTCAGGGCTTGTTAATAATTGTTCATATCCCTATCTTCCTCTCAATGCCAATAAACACATGTAGATGTTTATTATAAACCTACCTTATGTCCTCCAATTTTTTTTATTTAACCATGAAATAAGGGAATATAGATAGTTCATACATGAAACTTACCTATAAGTGCATGTGAATAAGGTTTTAGATAGGTTTTTCATTATTTTGAAGATTATGGGAACTAATCTTTTCCTTAATGGTCTATGAAATATTAAAGATGATGATGGTACCCCATTTGAACTCCATATTGTGTTTTAAGACCATGGTGGACCCTAAAACTCTTAATAATACCTCTTTAAAACCTATAAATTTGCATCTACCTCCATGTTTGAAAGTTATTATATCTTGTGTTTCCTATTAAGACATCAAGAAGACCTTAAACACCCTATAGATTCTTGTAAAAGGAATCTAGATATTATTTCCATACATATAAATTACAAAAATCCTATAATCATGTACATACAAGGCCCCAACCTACATACTCTTACTCTTTTTGTCCATGGAACAAGCTTTAAAATCTGTTCCTAATGTTGAGACCTCTAATGGGATTTAAAAATTTGAATACATGTTGATTTGATACTAATAGTGGTATTTTAAGGTGTTATTACATTCTTATAGTCTAGTTTTTATGCTCAAAACCTATACCAACTATTTTTAGCCTATAAAAGAACATATTCCCACTAGAAATATCAATAATGTCTTCAATATGTATTGGATCTCTCAAGAAATCTTATCCATATCTAACTTTTACTCTTAAAAGGGGCTATAGACTCCATGGAAAACCTTCAAATCCATTCTCTCATGGAAAAAACTATATTTCAAGCCTACAAATAGGGTTTTAGATAGATTTTGACTGAGTTTGGAGACTTGAATATGGATCTGTATGATTCAACCTTCTTTACAAGATTTTAGGTCATCATGAGATGCTTAATGACTTGCTAATACTTACCAACACCCTATGACTACCCTACATAAATATAAAAATGTAAAATATGATTGATTTTCCCTATGAACCCTATAAAATATGGTTATTCGGACCTTGAATAGGAGTCTATAACTATCATAGGATTAGAAATTCATATGTATGTTCCTTAAAACCTTGGTAACACTATGAATGCCATGAGTGAGAGCTTGGAAATATCTAATGCTTTGATCATGGCATAGTACACCTTTCCCACATTGAGAGAATTGAATTCCACTATGAGGCAAGAATGGAGGGATAACCATTAAGTCAAATGCATTATTTTGACATTTTGTATAGCTCTAAAAGCTTGTAAGATATTTCAAGTTTCAAAGTGTATTTATAAACCTTAAGAATGATTCACTATCTCAAATATGAAATTAATGAATGGCCTAAGACTTATTTACACCTTTTATGAATTCATAAGCACTTTTAGGACTTTTTAATGTATTTATGACCTTTGTGAGTGACTTAAGACCCTTTTTGACCTTATTATGACCCATACATGTACTTTAAGACTATTTTTGCTTTATTTCATAATAGGAATAACTTGAATAAACCTCTATAAGTATAGTATGATAATAGTGAATGACATTAAGACCCTCATGATGTTGATATCAAACCTAGAGGGAGTGATAGTCAATAGGGACCTATTGGGCCCTGTTGTCAACCTAGAGTTACACCCTGATTAAAGATGTGCAAAAGTAGCAAACCCTCACTCTAGTTGAAATAATGGGATCTTCTTAGAGGGTGGGTGCCTATGTGTTGAGAAGAACCTTTAGAGAGGGATGGTTCCCTTAAGATTTATCTATTAAATCTAATTATTTTCTTATTCTTGGATGAAAAGGGGTAAGGGAAATTAGAAGGGAGAACTTATTTTAATAGGGTGATGCACCTAAATTTTGTGATATTCATTGGGCACTATTAATCAAAATGAAAATGGATTTCTATATTACCTTGCATAAACATTTTAGATGAAGGGATTTACCTCTTCAAATGACCTGCGAGGGAAGAGAGGTGAAATGAGATAGAAAGTAATAGGTGGGGAAGGGACTTACCCAAAGGGTATGTAATCCCACTTAGTATTGGTATGCAGTCAAATACACACTATATAAAATACACATCAAAAACCCAAAAATATATAAGTTAGAATCAATTTTTGATATACAACTTCTAGGAATCTATTATTGAATATCAATAATCCTCCCTTTTAAAATGACTTCCAAAAGGTCATTTTATAGAAAATTATACAAAATACCAAGAGATTCACATTGAAACAATATGAGAAGATCAAGTGGGTGTGAACTCAAGTCAATTTTGAGTTTAAATTAATTACAACCTTATTGAAATATTTCCTTTCTTTATCTTTTTCAAGAAACCTTCCTTTTTAGCATTGAGACAAGAAATGGGAGGAGATAAGGGTTAGTATTGGTTGACTCAACTCAAGACTAACTCCTTTTTACAATAATTTATTAATTAAATCCTTAATTTCACAGAAATTACATGATGAGCTCCAAATCTTGGCATTAAAAAGAAATGTGGGCCCAAGTATCATATAAATAAATATCCTTTCCAAAAATACTACACCATATTTCCAAGGAGAATTCCACTTGAGTTTCTTGCAAGCTAAGTTGTAACAAGAAAAGATTCCCCTTTGCATGGATATCAAGAAACAAGCATTGACAAGTCAACCTTAACTAACTCCACTTGCATGATTCTCCTTCTTGAAGTGGGACTTATCTTGATTTATTTTTTCCTTTTCAAAATTATTACAATATTTTTCAAGAATATTTTAATTTTCTTATTTTTTCAAGAATTCCATTTTTGGTGTTGAAAAATTTCTTAAGATGAAATAACATTTTAAAATTATTAAAATATATGGATATTAATAATAATATCAAATATGTCATGTGGGAGCTAATTTGGGACTATTTGGCATATCAAATGACATTTTTATAATTTGAATTTTTAGACTTAGAATCACCCTTTTAAACATATTTAAATCTCCTTGAGACAATTAATGACCTTTGAAACTATTTTTTTATGATTTTGACATTTTTGACAATATATGACCATTTTGATGAGCTTCAAAGGCTAATTGAACATTTTGGGAAAGTTTCAAATGGTAGGGTAGTAATTTGGCCTTGACAAGCCAAAATTAATAATAGGGCCAACATACCCCCATTTTTAAAAATTGGGACCCTTGAGAAACCCTAAGGTTTGAACATGGACTTTTTAATGTTAAGGTTATTTATAGAATTTGAAGATCATTCACTTTGTTAAAACCAAGCTTAGATGGTTTTTTTTGCTTTGATTTAGACTAACCATGCTAATAAATTTCCTTTGTGGTTTTTATTCATAGGTTCCATGGTGGTATTCTTGGGAATTTCATGTCCTTAAACCCTCGTAAAACCTTGATTTAAATTTGAATGTTGGTAGGAATCAAATTGGTGGGAATCCTTTTAAAATCTATTTTAGACCTAAAGATAAAGCTCATGTTTTAAGCTAAGTCATGTTTTTTAACATAGATAAAAATTAACTTAATATGCTTGGTCCTATTTGTTATGTTCCCCCTTTAAAGGTTCTTTTGTATGTCTAACTAGTTATTCGTCCCACAAGGTCCTTTTAATATTTCCTAACTTAACCTAAGACTTTAACCCTAAGGCCCCATAGTATTTATTAATACTAATGGGACCTTAATATTAATTATTTATCCAAATTATAGTTTCCTGAGTCCCCTTTCTATGTTATGTTGGTCCTTAACTTATACCTTAGCCCAAGGTTTTAATCCTAAGGCACCGATGTATTTATTAATATGAGTGAGACCTTAGTCTTAACACCTTAAGCCTAAGACTTTAAAATATCTATGGTCCTAAATTGACTTCTTTCCATATTTTAAGATCTAATGGCCTATGATTTATCATGGTATTTGATTCAATGGAGCATGGAAAACCCAAGCTTCAAATTAAACAACTTACATCTTTGGTGATCTAATAGTTTGTGCTTCATCATGGCCTTTGATCAAATGACATGAGGATAACCAATAGAATCATACATATAACCCATTATACTAATCACATTTTATCCCTTAGATCATGATCAATGCTTCTCACATGCTCTCAAAGGCTTGATCAGATGGTGCGAGACACAATTGAAAAGTCAAAAGACTACAGAGGGCCTAAATGATCGACATATAGCACCCTTACATTCAAGGATTAAAAATAAAAGGGATCACTTGATATAGATAGCCAATCACAAGTGAGCTCCTAGATCATGATCCTATGGCTGATGCTTCATCACCAATTTTGATTTGATAGAGTGAACATAGTCTAAGATCATGGGAGATCCCATAGACATGCCAAGTGGCATTCTCACACTGGGTCATAATAATTTGATGAGCTTAAAATTTATGTTCATGAAACCATTATTTAAGGTCCATGAGGATGTATTTGACATCCATAGGACCATCAAATTTAATCCCATCAAATTAAAAATACTTCACTAGTTTAAAATTGATGTTCGCATGATAGTCATTTGATGCTCACAAGGATGCATTTAATGTCTGCATGACCATCAAACTTAAGGTAATAAATTATCATGCTCAAGGTCAAAATGCACTCCAAAACCTTGATAAAAAGCTTAGAAATGGCTTTATAGGCTAAGGTAAGTACTCAAAGAATGCTCAAACCCTAGAAGTCTTCAAATTAAAAAATGTTGAAATGGTCTTATAATCTAAATATGCAAAATAAACCTAGTCTAAGTTTATACTTTGGGGTCCCCATGAAATTTCATTCAAATGACACGAACCTTAAATTATAGACTTATACTAAGTCTTATTTTAAAAGGGGAAGTCCTTATAGTGAAAATTTAGACCAAATACATTTAGATAAAGGTTTTAAGGTGTTTTATCAATATAATGTGTTATTCGACCATTGTGTCACATTGATCCTTTTGAACATATTTTATAAGCCTTGGCTTAAATAGTATAGACTAATGTTTACATTGTGTTTATTAAACATGGCATAAGCATTGGCTTAGAATATTTAAGCCATGGCCCCCTTGCATATAAATAAAAAAACTTAGGCATAAACCCCTTAGACTAAGGTTTATTTCATACTTAATAAGTGAAACAAACCTTATCCTAAGGGGATTAAGCCTAATTCATGGTATTAATAATGTGATAAATTAATTTTTAAGCATATATATAGATTAGTGTTATACACTCTATCATTGGGCTTTGATCAAATGATGTGAAGGTACCCAAAGACTTTTCAATGAGGCCCCGAGAGCCCATGAACTTGACACATGGAAAAACTACATTCGAGGCTAACCTGATAAATGAATCGATGGTTCATTCTTTGTCACTATATTTCAATCCAATGGAACAAAGTCACTCATGACATTTCAAAGGAAAACAAGCTTGTCATATGGCTAATGTTCATTTGGCAAGCAACTAACTTAGGATTTGAGGCACGAGAAGTACATAAAGACTCCACGTGTCACTACCACAAGGGTTTGAAACAAAAGGAACCAATCATGGGCAAGGGCCTAGATTACTATTAGTGGCTTGTGGTACTCATAGATTTTAATCTAATAGAGAAAAATAAAAGAGGTACTTTTAAATGCCGAAGGCTAGTTTAAGAAGGCATTTATGAAAAATGCTATAAAAGATCTAGAACAATGCCACATAGGTGCCATACAAGTAGAAAAGGAAAAAATACAAGATCTTGTGGGATCAAAAATTCAAATTTATAAAGGCAAAGGTCTAAATCAAATCCAAGGCATGTATAATTGAGATTATAGATATTTCCTACCATTAAAGTTTGGAAAACCCTAAAACCTACATAAAAGTGACTCAATTATATTTATTTAGTCACCATTTGATCGAAAGGAAGTTGAATTATGTTTTTAAGCACAAGAGAGATTTCATAGAGGCCATTTGCTACCAATGTAAAAAAATTCACAAAAATAGAGACAATGGAAACTTACAGACAATAATTGGAGGAAACCAAGCTATACTTATTAATGGATAATGAAGGTTGAATCTTCAAGGATACCAAATTGGATACTATAGTTTTGAATTCTCCAAATGTGAGGAACTAGTTCAGGATCTTTTTCATGATAGAATAATTGAATCCAATCATAAAATAATAATGAAGGATTACTATAGTGAGCCAAAGATAGTATGACTTATTTTTTTTTTAGATGGTAGGCCTCTACCATGCTATGATAAAACTTGAGTTACTGTATTGCATCGATATCCTTGCCCCTATTTTTATTGATTGTAGAATTGATAATGAGTGGATCATTAGGGAATGAAACTCAAAAAGGGTAGCATATGTTTCTTTTATAACATTTTAGGGGTATTACAAACTTCCCAATCCCCATTTAGATTTATCCAAAATCAAGGAGTGGACCTCCAAGCATGACCTAGACTCTATCCTAAGACCTTGGATACATTAAGGACCCCATGTCTTTAGAGAATTTGAGGGAAATATCCCTATCATCCAATTCATGGAGGGAATTAGGGTAATAATGACCCTATTGAATTTAGCCTTTGGTGCCCCTTCAACTACCTATGTGAATAAAATCTGGGCCCCATATGTGCACTTCATGGTGGAAGAGAAACTCACCCCTCCAGTTGGAGATTTAATTGGTGTCTTCCTCATCAAGTAATTCAATGCCATAAAAAGGAAGACATATAAGCAATTATACATGATGTCATACCTACTAGATGACCTATTATCCTCTATTACTTTCCCAAGGATTAGGAATTGGTCCTTGGATAAAAAATCCACTATTTCACACCATTACTCTAAATTGCATATTTTCAAATACAAGAACCACATGGAGTTCATTTGTGACTTCATGTATCTATCCATAGTCGAGGCCATCATAAGTGTTTCTATGCTTGGGTTCCACCCACTAATAAAGAAGTATATTGAATTAATGAGTGACATATGGTACTACCTTGATTGCATAGTCATCAAAATTGAGGGGTTTATGTCCAAGCTTTGTAGGTTGCCAGTGTATCTTCCTAACAAGCTGGCCAAGCAAGAAATTGCTTCCTAGTTATTTTATAGTATTGATGGAACTTGTAAAGAAAAGAAGAAAGGTCTCCTCTACCCCTTCCCTCTAATCATTATAAAGACCACACTTTAAGATTGGAAATAAATTAAGACCTTGGATAGACACTGGGATTAATTTGGTTTTCAACTAGATGAACTTAAGATGTGGGATCCTAAGGGTATAATGGCCAACCAATTGAAGGACAAGAATACCAAAAATATTGAGTATGTACATCAACTTGGTTTTCATGAAACCATCTACATAAAATCTAATAATTATGAAGAAGTGTTGGCTAGGATCCAAGGCCATAACATAAAGTTTGAAAAAAGGTTAATCAAGGATGACAAGCCATCTGGGAAAAGATGGAAAATAAATCCTTTACAATATCACTTGTTATTAGGACCATATGGGATGGCCCAAGAATAACCCAAAGAAGAATAGACACAAGAGCAACCTGAGAAAAGATAATATCCACAAGGCCATGGAAAAGAAAAGGTTAGAGAAATAAAATTAGAATAAAGGCTTAGAAAGGGGCCCCCATCTTCAACACTCCCACAAAATCTACCTTCTCCACTACAATATTTGGACATGATTGCCTTGGAACCAAAAGAGAAACTTAAGGGTGTCCTCAAGGAGCTTGTAGAGGCCTATGACTTAGATAGGGAGGTGGAACCCAAGGAAGATAAAGGAAAAGAGCTTGTCCTTGTGTCATACACAAAGATGAGGAAAGTAGAGTTAGTATTAGTTACTATGGGACCAAATAAAAGGCTAAGGTTGATCATCCCTCACCCCACAAGTGAGGTAAATTTATTTAGTGATGAATTCCATATTCATGGACTATTCATTCATGACTAGTTCATTTATGGGAAACTATAAAATATCCTCTCTCTTTTCCATTCATGGGCTATGACAAGAGTTGTTGATATTGAGATTTAAGATGACATGAAGCCATGTATAAGGGATATGGTGAAAAATTAGGAAGAAAGGAGAATTGTGGCTATTCAAGGACCAAAAAAAAATAATATGTATGGTCTATGAACATCTATTAGCTTAGGTGTGGAGATCCCAAAGCCTCCCAAATTTAAAAATATAGTTACTACCATACATTTTAACCCTAAAATATTTGGGTTAGAGAGAATAACAAGGATAGATATGGTTGGAATCAAGGAATTCACTTTTTAAAAGGTGGAGCCCATTATGGGGTTAATCCTAGTGGGGGGCTAGTAACTTGGTGAAGCAACCATTAATGAAGAGGATGTGGAAAATCTAATAGAAGTCTAGTCTACACACGCTAAAGTTGGGGTCTAAGGCTTGAAGTAGAGGATCCTAAATTTGTAAAAGGAAAATAAAAACTTGTAGGAATAGGCAATTTTATCAATGCCTAAAGAGATGACCAAGATGCTTGATGAGTTATTTTATGACATGTTTGAAGCACTCAAGTCAATGAAATTGAGGCAAAGTACATTAGAGAGGTAGTGTCTACTAGCCAAGAATTTAGTCACCTAGTAGTAAGCCTTAAAGAATAAAATAACCCAACTCCTCAACATTCAAGCAAAGAAATAGATCCCAAACTTCAAGACCATCAGTTTGGGACACGTAATTTCAATCTTAAGAATTATGGTGGATAAGGTTCAAAATCTAAGTGTTTGGAATAATAATGTGGAAAGGCTCCTGAATGATGATAAGGAGCTAATTATAAGGATTGAATATCTTCTTGGAACTATGCTTACAAATATTGCATAACCCACTACCCTTGGGATCATAAGAGATGAGGAATTCAAACATAGGGCTACTTTGGTAACCCAAGAAACCAAAAGGAAGAGCTAAGGCAAATCTAATGTAAAAAATAGTAAAATCCTAAACATGATATTCAATGTTGGAGAAAGAATAAATGAATCCAGGAGTATTAAAGAACCCATGGATAGGAACAACAATGATCTTGATGACTTGGCAGATCAAGAGGGGGAACATCTCCTAAATCCTATAGTGGACCTAGAGCTAGTTGATGAGCAACATGTTAAAGCCATGAGCATCATCCAATAATGAAAAATGAAGGGCCCACAAGAAAATTGTAGTATTCTATTTTGTAGAGTTTTGTAACTTTTGAAATAGAATACTCCATTGTAAAGGCATGTGCTAGTTTGTTAGCATATTCACCTCTAGGTCAATATGATTTTGAAAAGAACATGTATTTTAGAACTTGTAAGGACATATGTATTTATCTTAGTACACCTATATTTTATAACTAATTGGTATACTACATGATGTTTCTATAAAGGCATGCATTACCAATTGTAAATAGAGAGATTTCTAAGCAGCTTTGTATAATTTGAAGAAATTAATATAATCGAAGGAATTCTACAAGGAATGTCTATGTTTATGTGTTAATTTTCATTTAGATTTTCTCTTAATTTATAGTTAAGGTCTTGAATTTTAATGGCGTCTTGGAATTTTGAGTTGTATCCTTATAATCATAGGGTTTTTAATTTGTGAAACATGCTAGATTAGCTGAAAGATCTTTGGTTCTCCTTCCTTTTCATTTTACTCTATTTTTAGATGTGCATGTGATATTTGATAATAGTAGTAAATCTTTAAATAAAAACAAGTTCTTACTTATGATTCTTCACACTATCATTTGAAATTGGCTTGGTATATAGTGAAATTTAAGCTTAGGTTGTTTTACATTATATATTGGTTTGAATGCATACTTAGTTGAAATTGATGTTTTATCATAATATTTAAGGCTAAAATTGGTAATCACTCTTTTCTTTTCTACCTTACCCTTCTCTTTGCTCTTTTTTACCCCAAGATCACTTTAGTTTTAGATTCATTATAAATATCCACTTAGATTAGTCTGTAGCTTAAATATGGAGCATAATTCACTAAGTATTAACATAGATTCTTAGTAATTCATGAAGAAAAAAATATGGTGGCTCCCAACCACTAGATTATATAAATATTGTGGAAGAATTGATCTTTCTCTATTGCTATTTCACCACAAGCAACTAGATTACCAAAACTTGCAACTCATGCCTTTAATTTTTTAAATTCTAAAATGAGAAGTATTATTTAAACACTAAGAGCACCTATGGTTCATTTAGAAGCATCAATAGGATAAGCTCTACTAGCGCTAAAGGAGGGCTTGGATTCTCTAAATATTTGATAATCTTAGTCTATTCTATCTAAATATCAGTAGATTTTTATGTTTTTAAGTGAGTTCAAGTATAAAGATCATTGATATTTATTATTTATATCACATATTTGTGCTTCCTTTGTAGTTATTTGAGCATTAATGTTTGGTTCTAGTAAATTTAACTTTAGCTTTGAAAATACGTAGTATCTAAGGTTAGGATGGCTCATTTTGATCAAAGTTGGGAATATCTTTCATATATATAAGTTATTTTAGGCTTAGACTTATAAATATAGACCATATTTACATAATTGAATGCATATTTGATATAATTTAATCAAAGATCAACTTTCGTTATAGTTTTTCATACCACATTTGTAAAATAAGCTCAATTTATAGGTCTAACTCTTATTATTTGTAAAATTTAACTTGATACATCATATTTTAGGCAAGATATTCAAATTTCAAGATGGAACTACCCAGGCTTAGAATAAGATCACACTTAGAGACTAGGGAACCTTTGCTCAAGATTGAGGTCTATAGAAAAGCCAGACATGACAAAGGTAGGAATAGGAGATCCAAGTCCCTTCCAACTTCACCTCTTCAAGGTAATTTTGCCTTTAATCCTCATCCAAGTATGGCTTGGCTAGCTGTGTCTTAAATTAATGTACTAGGTGTGGTATATGAATTCTCACGTAACCCTAAGAAGTATTTGCCTACATTTAATCCAACAGGTATAATAATTGTTGAAGAACATATACAATATTTTAAAGTTACCTTAAGATTGTTGAATATTGTGTATGAGGATGTAGCTTATAGGTTATTCCCATTTAAATTTAAAGATGTTGATTATGAATGGTTTTTGAACTTACCTAATAATTACATCAAAAGTTGGGATGGTTCCAATAATGCATTTATAGATCATTTTGGTAAGATTGTTAGTCCTTATGTTATCTACCATTAGTTCACCACTATTATAAGAGATGTAAGTGAGACTATTAGGTCCTTTAATGCTATATTTTATAAAAATTTTAGTATGACCATAAACCCTTATAAGCATGATGATGTTTTAGCTTTAGAGATTTACAAAGATGTAGTAGATCCCATGATCTGTATGTTTTTGAAAACATCCATGCTAGCCATAACTTCATTAGCTAGAGCCTATGATAAAGTAGTAACCATCAATGATCAGATGCAACTGCAAGGGTAAATGGCATATTATATGCCAAACATCAACCCAAAAATGCCTATGATGAACTTATTTCCAAATAATAACTAGAATATCCTAGTATTAAACCATCTCCCAAACCTAACTCAGTATCCATTGAGTCATGTAGTTCCCAATAAAAATTTAATATTCTTAAAACATCCTACTAATGGTTTCAATTGAAATGATCAAAGGGATCTGGTACCATCTACTAAAAATAATTAGTTATATAATTTTGAAACTCCTAAAAATGGTCCAAAAGTTGAGCATTGATTTTCTTTAGTTGTAAAAACAACTTGGAAATACTACTAAAAGTTCAGGTAGAAACTTCTTATTTCAAAGGTATAATAGGCCAAATAATAGATTTCAAAATGATGATTTTCATAATAACAAAAATAGTGAGCCATCTTCTAAAAAGAAGACCATGGACATTAACCTCACTGATATTGCATTACCTAATTATTATAGGGTACATTACACAACCAAGCATGGAGAAATTGATTGTATATAATTTTGAAAAGCCTATGAGGCTTTACAATAGTAGTTGGATATATTTTAAGTGGTTCCTAATAAGGGTAATAGTGTAGGTACCTCTAGATCTAAGTCATTTGATAGTGCCTTCATGGTGAACACCTTTGATTTGCCCTTTCAAGAGGAAAATGAACCTAATGAGATCCTTGAGGAGATCTAAGTCTTTAAAAAATTATTGAATAAGACCTATTCATTAAGGAATAGGGAGAAGAGACATCATTTGACTACCTTAACACCTTTGAATAGTTTTGGAACTCCTCCAGACACTTCTTCAAGTAACAATCTTGAGCCACCTAAAGGGAGTACTCCTAAACCTAGCATTGAAATTCCTAGCTCTTATAAAACTTGTTATAACATAGTTAAGGACATGAAAAATATAAAGTCTAATATCACTTTGCATGAAATTACATATATTATAGAGCAAAGGGACCTTATACTAGAATCATTATAAAATAAGTCCATCAATCCACCACAAACTGATCATGCTAATGTGACTATGCACGAGGCCAAGGCTGAATCTCTTCCTTTCTTGCTCACTTTCAAGATGTTTGATAAGAACTTACATAATTTATTATTATATTCAAGAGCATCTACCAATATCATAACTACAAGTATATGTAAATAACTTGGCCTGACTCCCATTAAGTTTGATAGAGTCATCACCCAATTAGACAAATCAAGAGTTAGGGTAATCAGGGAACTTTTAAATGTACATATGTAACTAGATTTTGAGATTAGGTTGTAACAATTAATTGATATTCAATTTATTAGTATACCTGATGTTTATGGAATCTTATTGAGTAGGGAATGGACCAAGGCTTTGAATGGTTACATGTCGACAGATTGCTCACATATGTGGCTACCTTGGAAGGGGGTTCCTAATCAGATAAGGGTTGAAAGAGAGACAAGAATGAAGCATATGATAACTAAGTACAATGATGTAAACAAGAGGGTCAACATAATTGACTCAGACTTATGGGTTTTCACCCTAGAGACCAATCAGGTATGTGATCCCAAGGGTGCTCATGTTGTTATTGGACTATGGAAGTTGCATTTTGATGGTGCTAGGTGTAATATTGGATCAAGTGTTGGTATTTTTTAAACTGAACCTACTAATAGATAGTAACATGCTTATTATAGGCTCCAATTCCCTTGTACTAACAATCTTGCTGATTATGAATTCCTTATCCTAGGCTTACAATTTGCTATAAAAAATAAAGTCAAAGAACTACTAGTTTATGGGGATTCAAAACTAGTGGTCAACTAGGTAAGAAGCAAATAAAAATATAAGCTCTCATACCTAAAAAGTTATAATTTCAAGGTTTGGGGTTTGATTGAATCCTTTGATGCCTTTGGCATCATTTCCATCCCAAGGGGAAAAATCCAAGCTACTGATGAGTTGGCAATTACTGTAGCCAACCTCATACATAACTAAGATTCCCCTAATTTTAGAATTGAGTTGATCCCTTGTCTTTTAGTGCCTGATAATGTTAACCATTTCCAAGTATTTAATGATGATTGGTAGATATTGGATTTCATGACTAATTTTGGAGCATTTAATGCTCATATCATTAATGAAACTGATGAAAGTGTTGGCCAAAATTATCTTACATATAAAAATTTTACCTAGATGGATCAGTAAACTCTCTTGGACCTTTCATTAACCATATAACCCCATGAATAGTCCCTTTTTGGTCTTTAATTGATGATGCAATGTAGTATTCTAGGAGGTCCTGGTGTGGTGTGAGAAGCTGAGCAGAGTTTTGGTTGAGTAAGCATCCAGGGGCATGAATTAGATTTGACATATTTGGAATCTTTACTAAGGTTTTTATAATTGAATAATAGAATGATAAACTTGTTTGAATCATTGGACTAGTTTTCAACCTTAAGAAACCACTTCAAAGTTGAGAATTTGAGTTTCAAAGATAAAGTCCCTAAAAGTCCAAAAATTGATCCTAGGGACTTTTCTTGATGCCATGGAACGATATTGAAAATAGGTTTGATTCATATAAATATTACCATATTATATCCATATCATATGGTAAGGGCCTTGGAAAATTAATAAGTTGTGTGAATAGAGGAGATTATTGTTTGAGGGCCTCCAAGTTTCACTTTTATTCGTTGTGATCATTCAATGGCTTCTACAGGATTTGAGTGTTAAATGAAATTCAAACCCAAGGATATCAAATAAAGGTCTAAAATTTGGTGTGATACATAATTTAATATTCCCAAATGTGAATAAAACTTTTCTTAAGAGTTTTCATACATGCAAAGGACAAAAAATCCATTTTTTAATTTTCTAGGCCTAGAGAGCTAAGAGAGACCTAGAATGCTAGAAGAGAAAGGGGTGATAGAATTACTTTCCTTGGGATCTAGGACATGAAAATTTTATGATCATTTTGGGAATGGATTATCCACAAAAACCTATATAATTTTCCTTATTTAACCCCTATAACTCAAGAACCATCATCAAAACAAAAACAGGGCAACAAGCTTGCATTTTTTTGTTATTTTTTGTTTGAGAGATTGGTATTTTTTTTAATTATTTAAAAATTTTAAAGGTATTAAAAATTAATAAATATCCAATTAATCCAAAAAATAGGTCTAGGTGAGGCCTGGAACTCATTTTAACCCCCCAAATCCAAAACAGGGTCTCAGAAAGAGCATGGGAGAAGCCATAAACTAGGGTTTTGTTGTTTTTGAGAGTTTTAACCATAAAAAATTGAATTTTTTTTGTAATGTGATGTTTTTCAAGGTTTAATAAGTGATTAAAGAGGTTTTGGGTTGATTGGAAGCTGTATGGTATGGTTTCTAGACTTGGAGTGTGCTTAAAGGCTAATTAGGCCTAATTGAGGGGAGCATAATGAAGGGAGTGTGTTCTTGAAGTGGAATCAGGTCATGAAACTTGTAACACACTTGTAATGAGATATATAATATATATAAATTGTCTCAATTTTTCAGTATAGATTATATAATGGCCAAACCAAAAAGAATTTGACCCAAAAAGGGGCTACAAGCCTAGAGAAGCCATGGTGAGTATGTTATGTGGAAAGAAGTGTTTCAAGGGGATTTGGAAGTTGAAATGGGTTATTTAAGGTGTGATAATATCACATAATACTATTAATTACAAAATATTGGTCTATTGAAGCCTATACCAAGTTTTTATCTTTGAAACCCTTGAGTTTGGTTGCCTAGTGGAAGCTAGTGAAAGCATAAGAAGAAGTTGAGAAAGGGCATGACTCTTGAGAAGGTTTGATGATGAAAAAAGAGTGTGATGAATTTATAAAATAATTTCAGGTAAAAATTACCATTCCACCCCCCTCCCAAATTTCACATACATATAAATCATCACATTGGAATATTTAGGCTTATACACCTTGGGGGTGGAATCTTGTTCAGGAGGCTCTCAAGAGGTCAAATAACATGCCATGTAGAAAACCAATATGGGATTGGTTTTCAAAATATCCTAGTGTGAAATATATAAATCATTCTGGTAAGGCATGTCAAGGATATTAACATAGTCAGTTCCTCTCAAATCTCTGCCTACAACCTCAAGAACCCAATCTTTCCTTTGGATTGGAAGGTTGAATAAGAGCACAATGGTTTCTAAGGAGGTTACATGTTCAAGGGAAGGTAATAAAGGTAAAAAATATGATGTATGATCATTATGAGAGAGAAAAATGTTTCTTCAATGACAAACAAGTCAGTCATACACCTTAGAAATAAGGAAATACAGTCATGGGAAACCCAAACCTATCTATTAAGCTCTTGGTGATTAATGACATAGTGGTCAATGGTTGGAATTAATGTTAAATAGAGATTATTAAAAGAGTAATAATGAGTTATGTGATTTAAATTCCATGAATAGGTTCTCTAAAGTAGGTTTATTATTAGGTTCAAGCCTCATAAACACACATCTACATATTTTTGATATATATAAGCATGGTTCATAAGGAAGCATGGGAGGTTGAAGGCAAATAAATGAAGAGTGGAATGACGAAAGGATAATATCCATGATAATTTAAAATAAAAATAATAATGTTATATATATATATATATATATATATATATATATATATATATATATATATATAAAGGATAAATAAAAATCAGTTGTGATTTTTGACCAAGCAGACACGTGTCACTAACTTTTCCCAAAATGAGCTTACAAGCCAAAGTATGCAGGATATAATCATGAAATTTTGTAGAGAGGATAATTATGACATAATATACCAATTAAAATTACTTTTTAAGATTTTTTACAATTTTAACTATTCACTATTTTAGTACAGTTAACCCTATGTCAAATCATAGTCAACAATGGAGCATGCCTTAAATAAATTGGTCATTTTTGGATATCTACAATTTGAGTCAAAGATTTTTTTTTATAATTGTGGTATAAATAACCTAAAAAATAATCCCATAAAATCATAAATGTCATATAAATATCTAAATTTTTTTTGGTTTTGACACAGTCCATTGCCAGTCAAGAAGGTAGCCATTGGAGACCAAATGAAGTTTTGTCAGTTCTAGATTCCAAGAAATATTTTAGGACATGGAGAAGTATTAGAGTGGTATAATATGATTTTTAAAACCTATATTTTTCTATTATAGTGATAAAATTTATGTGTTTAATTCAAAAGTTTGAATAAAGACAAGTTTTGGCACGAAGGAAACATGCAGGTAACTCAAGGTAAATTATGGTAAAAAGGGTTTACAGGACAAATTACACATCCAAATGACCTGATATTTGTTAATTTTGGTCATCATTACCTATATTATCCATAAAAAGTATCTTAAATGTCATATTACAAGTGGAAGTTCTCGTTGTTCTATCACAGTCCCCCTATGTCTCAAAATGGTCACTATTTATGCAAGCATACTTTTTGGAGTTTTAAGGTGTGTTTCAGTTTTAAAAGTTTAGGTAAGTGTTTTAAAAGAATTATATATTTTTTAAGCCTATTAAACACATTTTTATGGTGTTCACACTTAAAAATCCATGCAAACACATCGGCAAGCTCAAATCCCCACAAGCATCCTCAAGGCAAAGTTGAGTTGTGATCATTTAGAGAGGGTAATGAGTTTTTAAATGTGTCATTAAGATTTTTAAAATCAAATGAGATCATTTTAATTGTCAAATTGGTCATTTGGATAAATTTAAGCTTTTTTAGGCTTAAGACACCTAGTTTTAGCCCATCTTCATATGCTTATTTCTTAATACCATGAAGAGTTGGGACAAGTGATTATAGTATGTTTTGATTACCCATATTTAATTTAATTTAATTATGTATTGATTTTGGTTAAGGGCCTGAGTTTTATGAACAATAACTAAGAGTGTAAGCATGCCTAAAATGCTTACAAACCCTGTAGGTATTCATCTTTACATGTGTATCTTTTCACACATTTCACATGGTAGCCCAATATTTTTAGGGGTGTTGAAAGGGCCTATGTACCATATATTAATGGAAATATGTGATGTACTGGGTGTCTTCATTGTATGAATAATCATCATGAAAGTGAGCTTGTTTGAGCTTGCAAAGCAGCTTTTTGCCTAGTTTTGAGTTTTTGGACTCATAGGTCCATAAAATGGCCTATAATGACTTGTAAACCACTTTTAATGTGTATATGACTCCTAAATATCCTAAAAAAACCTATTTTCATTATAATATGGTATTTTTGGGTGCCTAAGAGACCCAAAATGGCTCAAAAATGCATATTTTTGAAAGTCTTCAAATAAACAAATGGTATAAAGCCATGAAATAGGTCTAATGGGACCTAAAAAAACATTATATGGCACTTTGAGATCTTCATAAGATTATATATGGTTATTTGTTGAGATAAAGGGTTAAAAAGTTCAAAATTTTGACATTTTGTGCATTGTTGTAGGTTTAATGGTGTTTTCCACCATTGTTGTAGCTATTGAAGGTTTTTAAAATATTAATTTTCATATGCATAAACATGACATGAATGTTTGGAAGTATTTTATAGGTATATAAGTTGTCTTCAAGGTGCTAAATGGCCTTGGGAGTAGTTTTCAGGACAGCTGGTTCAAGGTGGCTCAAGCTTGTGACTTCCATCAATGGAGTCTAAGTGAGTTGCAGGTATCATGGAGTTTATTTCAGGTTGGAGGAGAAAATAAAATCAAAAAGAAAATATAAACTCAAAAATCAAATTCAAGTTGAAATTAGAAGATAACCTCCATGGTCAATTAAGCATAAAGTGCTAATTCAACTAGCTTTTGCATAATATCTTCTAAAAGTTAAAGTTGAGGAGTTTTTTGAGGTTTTAAAAAGTTTCAACCAAGAAAGTGGAGCATTAAATACATTTTCAAAGTCTTTGAAGACTTTTCCTTTTTAGTGGATCATGACATCATCATCCTCAACAAGTTCTTGTCTTCTAGTGTGTTTCTCAACCAATGAGAGGGTTTGAAGACTATTGGAGCTAATGAAGGTTAATTTGTTGAAGAAGGATTAGTTATAATTAACCAAAATGTGGGTGAGAATACATGGAGGGTGGTTTGATCTCATTTATTTAATTTTATTTTCTTGCCTCTTCTCTTTCTCTTCCCCTTTTCTCCTATATCTCCCATTTCTCCCCCATTTTTGTAAGATATTCTCATTTAACAAGGAGAAACCCTATACATTTTTTGTAAGAAAGACCTTTTGAAGTAATAAAGATCAATTTTTACCTATCTCTTACCTCTAAATTGTGCTTAGCAAGCTTGTGCATGATAGCCTTATGAAGAAGTGTTTTTCCATGTCCATTATCCTTCTTTATAGCCTATTTTAAGGTGTTTTCAACTTAGTTGTAGGTCTGAAATTGAGCTATTTCTTCCATTAATGGATGCTTGGTGTGATTTTTTAAATTCCTCTTTACTTCATGTATTTTTTAGTGAGCCTAGTTTATGAAATACTTAAAATTAACTAGTTTGTGAGGTTGTGTGAGAAAGAATTGTTTTATGCTAAATTAGTGTTTATTTCATACTTATGTGACTGTCAATAAATTTTATGTATCACCTATTTAACTCTCTTAGTTACCCTATACCCCCTCTCTACCTCTTTTTCAAGTAGAAACATTAGTTTTGGTGATCTACCAAGAGGAATCTAGCCTTCTCCAGAGGTTCAACCTCACTATAGGATACCCACAGCCTAAGGTTACTCTAATATTATCATTGGAAGTGAGAGAGCCTAAAAAACTCTCCTATAAAGGTGAAATTTTATGATACAATAGTTTTTGGTACACTCGATGGGACTACATTTTTCATTGAGTGAAGAGTTTTGGTGTTCTCTTCATCCAATTAACCTTTAAAGGCATGTGTGAAAAAACCAATGGTGATTTGAAGTATTCATCATCTATTATGAGTAGCCTAGGTGCCTAATCATCATTATTTGTTATTTATAATTAACCATCTTTTGATCAATATGTTCATTCTCTATCTCAACTTCACACTTATCAAGATAATAATATTTATGTGTCCTCCCCAAGTGGCCCTAAAACAACCTATCAGCCCTATCATGGTCTTTTTTCCCCTCCCACTCCTACATATGACCAAGATCAATCTCCTTTTCATTCAAATCAGTCCTCTAATTCCCCTTTTCAAGACTATGTTTATCCTATTACATCCTTATCAAGATTAAAGCAAGCATTGTCAGATTATATTGAGTTGATAAGGGATATTGGTAGGGGTTTAGAAATTTATTCCATCATCTCTATTCATGTTATACAAGAGGTAAGGAGTTATCTTCAGTTGGTCAAGAATAGGTGGTCAATTTATGAGCATGAATAATGGACAATTTTTGAGAGGGAGATAAGGTGTGGTTGAGAAGCATTGTCTAAGATTCAAAAAGTGTTTTGATATCTTATAAATATTAGTATACTCAGTGTAATCAATATTATGTGTCATCTCTCCTCTAAGAGCCTCAATCTCAACCTCCAAGGGTTTAAAATTATCCCCTTAGTCAACCTTGTCAAGGTCCATCCTTGTCAAGAATCAGAGAAGCAATACTGGACCAAAGGTAAAAATCATGAAATTAATAAGGAGGTTATACTTAGATAAGAATTCCCCATTCATGCCATGGATGGGATAAGGAGATTATTTCATAATTTTTGGAGTGTGTGGGAATCCATTAAATAAGGTGACTATCCACATGTTGAGAATCAAGAGATGAAGGAATGGATACTCTCAATAGAGGAGATCTTAACTCATTAGGAATATGAGTATGTCAAATCCAAACCAATTATTTTTTTCCTCTCATACCCTTATGCCCATTCCCACTCAATATTTTGGAGCCATCCCACCATGGATCTTCTCTTATACCTTTGAACTTGATTATGTCATCCCTCTATTATGAAACCATCCTCTCCTATACCCACTAAAAAATAATAAAAGGTGGTTTTTCCCTAAATATTTTCATCATGGAAATAAGCTAAGAAAGACATTGAGAAGATGAAAGAGGTGTCAGTTTTGGTGGTCCAAGAACCAATTCAAGAGAATAATGAGTTAATGGTTGAACAAAATAAAAAAGAGGTGTTATCTCATCTCAATGTGTTTACCCTATAAGGGTTATGAGAATATTTCTCCCTCCCTCAAGATCCACCAAAAAGACTACTCAAAGTACCTAGTTGGAAAGACACTCTCTCAAGCTACAAGCAAGGTAAAATTTTTCACCCTCCCACCATCTACCTCTTGGAGAAAGAGCCTATTTTACAAAGGATATAGGAAGATTTTTTAGTCTTAAGTGAGTCTCAAGAAGATGAGGTAAGTGTATATGAGGAAGGAATCTTGATAGGTAACCCACTTCATTTAGAGAAGGAAAAATCAAGTTTGGACCAGCTTTCTTGGCATTTCTTTGAAACTAATGAACTAGATATTGAAGGGGACAATCCTCAAGCTGAATATAAAGAAGACCTTGAATGGAATACTAATTTTCTATTCTAAATAAATGAAAATGAGGATCAGAACTAGATACCAGAGGTTAGTCTACTTTAAAATGAGGTTTCAATTGAATATAGTCCTAATATGTTGGAACTAGAGAAAGATAAATGTGATGTTTTGTACCTTGGTTGGTCAAATCAACCCTCATTTATAGTTTAAAAACAAGATGAAATCTTGAGTTAGGTTGATGAAAGAGACATCTCAAGTGCTCAATTGATACAATTTGAGAAATGTACCAGTGAAGACCCTAAAGAGTTGTGGCAGTAGTTCAATGCCTTAACCAAAGAGTTTGAGGAGGCTAAGAAACATGTCTATCTTATATAAAACTATGATAATTATATTATAATAATGATCATTCCTAATTTTTACAAGAAAAGGTGGAAGAATATGGTCTTTTTGAGCCACCAAGTGAATAAAATGTAGTTTCTCCAATTAACCTAAATGAAGTCTTCATGTAAGGCTTTCTTAAGAGTGATGAGTAACATCAATCAAGTCTTGAGACAATAAGGGAATTTATTTACATTGGAAACATGTTTTTACAACTTCATCCATTGGGGAGCAAGCTAAAAGAGTCAGCAATCAGGAATATTAGTCCACCTAGCATGAGCTCACAAAATTAGGGTGCCTCTCATCCTTGTCCATTACAAATCAATGATGCTAAAAGTTTCTAATTTGACCTAGGAATAAGTTAATTTTAAGTTTTAGACTTATATATATTAGATTAGAGTTTATGTGTTTCCCTTCCCTAAATGCCTTGTGCACATCCTTTTTAGTTGTGTGTTTCCCTTTTATAATTGCCTTGGGCATAGTGTTTGTTTTATTATTATTGTCCTTGTTGCTTCAGTAGGAGGTTTTTAGAAAGGGAAAAACTTATATAATTTCAATATTAGTTGGGAAAGAAATACTTGTGACCCTGTATGCCCTATGGATCAGACAAGGCTACTAATCTATTGCATAGCAGACATGCAATCCCAGAAGGTCACCAAAAATGTTGGCCAAAATTGGCCTACATATAAAAAATTTGCCTAGATGGATTAGGAAACAATATTATACCTTTTATTAACCTTATACCCCCATGAATAGTCCATTTGTGATCCTTAATTGATGATGCAGTGTAGTATTATGGGAGGTTCTAGTATGGTGTGAGAAGTAAAGCATAGTTCTAGTTGAGTGAGCATCTAGGGGAATGAAGGAGATTTGAAACATTTAGAAGTTTTATTAAGGTTTTTTGAATTTAATAATATCATGAAAAACTTATTTGAATCATTGGAATAGTTGGTAACCTTGAGAAACCACTTCAAATTTGAGTTTTAGGGACAAAGTCCCTAAAAGTTCAAAAATTGGTCCCAACCACTTTTGTTGATGCCATGGAACAATATCTAAAGGATTTTTTATGAGTAAAAATGTTACCATATTGTATCCATATAATATGGGAGGAGCCTTGTAAAAGGAACATGGTGTGTGAATAGAGGAGATTATTGTTTGAGGGCCTCTGAGTTTCACTTTTATTCAATGTGATCATTTAGTGACTTCTACAGGATTTGAGTGTTAAATGAACTTAACACCCAAAGATATAAATTAAAGGTCTAAAATTTTTAATGGGACATAATGGAATCTTCCCAAAGGTAAATAAAACTTTTCCCAAGATTTTTCATACATGCAAAGGACAAAAAAAATCCATTTTTTAATTTTCTAGGCCTAGAGAGCTAAGAGTGGCCTAGAATGCCAGAAGAGAAAGGGGTGACATAAGTAATTTAATTGGGATTTAGGACCTAAAATTTTAATTATATTTTTGGGAATGTATTATACAAAAAAACCTCTCTTAGTTTCCTTAGTTAACCCCTATAACTCAAGAACCATCATCAAAGCAAAAACAAGGTGGCAAGCTTACACTTTTTTTTTACTTGAGAGATTGGTAATGTTTTTATGATTATTTAAAAAATTTACAGGTCTTACCCATTCATAAATATCCAATTAATCAAAAAATAGGTATAGGTGAGGCCTATAACTCATTTCAACCCCTCAAATTTAAAATAAGGTCTTAGAAAGAGCATGAGAAAAGTCCTAAACTAGGGTTTTGTTGTTTTTGAGAGTTTTAACCCTCCAAAATTTCCAATTTTTTTTAATATTATGTTATTAAATGTATAATAAGTTATTAAAGAGGTTTTGGTTTGATCAGAGTCTGTATGGTATGGTTTATAGACCTAGGGTGTGCTTAAAGGCTAATTAGGCCTAATTGAGGGGAGCATAATGAAGAGAGTGTGATCTTAGAGTGGAATCAAGTCATGAAACTTGTAAAAAAATTGTAATGATATGGATAATAGATATAATTTTTTTCAATTTTTTAGGATAGATTATATAATGGTCTAACCAAAAATAATTTGACCAAAAAAGGGGCTACAAGCCTAGAGAAGCCGTGGTGAGTATGTTGTGTGGAAAGAAGTGTTTCAAGGGGATTTAGAAGTTTAAAGGGGTTATTTAAGGTTTTATAATATCACCTCATACTATCCATGATAAAATATTTATCTATTGAAGCCTATACCAAGTTTTGGTCTTTCAAACCCTTGAGATTGGTTACCTAGTGGAAGCTAGTGAAAGCATAGAAAGAAGTTGAGAAAGGGCACAAATATTGAGAAGGTTTGATGATGAAACAAGAGTGTGATGTGTTGTTCCCAAAATCAGATGTGCTTATTTTTTGGAACTCCCCTATGAAACTTGTCCGTTTCATCTTTTCTTCCCCCTCCGTTCATTCTTTGAAATAGTTTTCGAATTCGCTCTCATCTTGGCCTCAGAACGAGAGGTGGTTACCATCTCGTCCCTGCCAATTTTTCCTCTCCTGGACTCCTTCTAGAGTTAGTCTTTCCTCCCTTTTCCCCTATGCAAGGGCGGCAATTTTCACCGCCCCTACATTTTTCTTCATTTTTTGTGCAAGGGCAGCATTTCTTGCCACCCCTGCACTTTTTCCTGCAAAGGCAGCAATTTTTGCCACCCTTACCAGTGTACTACATCTCATTTTTGTCACCTATGCAGTGGGCGGTAAATTCCCCGCCGACTGCTGTGGGCTGTTTAAACCAATTTCTACCAACGTCGGCCGATATGTCTGCCGTCATCGGTCTGTTTACCAATGTCGGCAATTTTCTTCTATCATCGTCAGCAGATTTGCCAACGTCGGCGGTTATGTCTACCGGCATCGGCCGTGTTCACCGTCTCCATTCTCCTGCCTGTGTAGAGGTGGCAATTTTTGCCACCCTTACATCTGGCACTCGCATTTCTCCACTCTGAGGAACCTTCATTCTTTTCGTGCCCGCTCCCCTTCTTCTTCCACTTTTTGGCCTGCTCGCGTCTCATCCCTTTCCAACGCATTTCCCTGATCGTGGCCAGCAAACGTGAAGTTCTCCCAGATCACTCCTTTCTTCCTCTAATTGCACAATCATGGTTCCTACTACAGTTTCTGTGAAGGGTCCCTCTTCATCAATGTCTTTTTAGCAGAAGTTCTTCCAGGTCACTGAAGTTTCCTTGAAGCAGTCCAAGACCATGAAGAAGATTGAAAATAAAGACTGATAGTTTGGAGAAAGATCTCGGTAGAGGAAAAGAAATAAAAATCCCAAGAAGAGCACTCTGATGTCTGTTGGTGCCATCTCCAGTAAGGACTCCTATGTTGAGATCAAGAAGTCATTGATATTCAAAATCCAGAAGAGATGATCCAAAAAGATTTTGAAGAAGCATCTTTCTCAATGACTTCAATGGACAACATTTTGGATGCTCAGTTAACTTTGGAGAATTTGAAATCCAGGTTAACTGGCCACTCTAAAGCCATCATAGCATTGAAAAACGCACTGATCAGAGCGAGAATCATCTTCAAAAAAATGTAGTTGCGCCAGACAACATAGGAATTTAGGCATTGATCACCATATATGATGCTCATCTGAAGAAGTCTGGCAGCAAGAATTGACACTCTCTCTCCTCCTCCTCTCTTCTTCTATCCTTATGCATTTCTATTTTGTGCAGAATGCATGCAATTTTGTAATATGTAATTACTTGTATATTTTTTGGAAAAATATCTAAAAGTCAAAGATGAGTCATCTTTGACCAGGATATTTTATATATTTTATTATTTTCTATTATTGAGGATTTTTCTCCCTATATATAGTGGAGACCTCATTTGTAAATGATCTTGGAAAATTCAATAGCAAACACTCTGCTGAAATTGAAGCAACTTTTGAGACTTTGTGCTCAAATTTGTAAATCATATTCTGTTGAATGAATGAGAAGTAGGTTATTTTAGACTTTGTGTTGAGATTGTCTGTGTTATTTAGGAAATAGTTCTTATGTCTTTTTCTTGGTAACATCTTGTTTATCTGATTTAATAAGCAAGTGGGTGTGTTATTATTATCTAAGGGCACTTCTTGAGGGTAGAAAATAGACTTTGTGCTACTTTTACCTTTGAGATTCTTTTATCTTTTGGTAGTTTTAGGTGAAGACTTTGTGCTTCACTTTACTCTATGGTTGTACTTGTTCTGAATCCGTGAAGAAGCTAGGGAAGAATTTGTGCTTGCGTGAGTGTTCTTGTGACTTTGTTCTTCAGGTGATTTCTCGCTCTCTGTTTAATACCATTCCTGAAAGAAGAGGAATGTTGTTAGCATTAGACCAAGATTTTCTCCCTTTTGTTCTTTATACATTACTTCTGAAAAAAGAGAAGTAGATGCTGTTCTACCCCCCCCCCCCCCCCCATGTGTTATTTTCTGCTTAATTATATATATTCTTATAGCACGTAAATATTGACAGGGAACCTCCCCTTGATGAGAGGAGAGATTTACCTCGTCTAGATCTGGTAAAGCCGCACTCCTCGTAGTGTAAATCTCCCTTATGTTGTGGTTGATATCCCCATTTTGTCATCAGTTAGTTGACAAAAAAATATTCACCCAACATGATGAAGTTATAAAATAAGTTTAGTTAACAATTACCATTTCCCCCCCACCCACACCCCCCACCCCCCCAGGTTCACCTACATATAAATCATCACATTAGAGTATTCAAGCTTATACACCTTGGGGATGGAATCTTGTTCAAGAGGCTCTCAAGAGGTCAAATAACACACCATGTGGAAAAACAATATGGGATTGGTTTTAAAACTCTAATTGTGTGAAATATATCAATAATTATGGTGAGGAGTGTTGAGGATATTAACAGAATCAATTCCTCTCAAATCTCTACCTATAACCTCAAGAACCCAATATTTCCTTTGGATTGGAAGGTTGAATGAGAACACAGTGAGGTTACATGTTCAAGGGAAGGTAATAAAGGTAAAAATTATGATATATGATAATTATGAGAGAGAAATATTTAGCTTCAAGGAAAAATAAGTTAGTCATACACCTTAGAAATAAGGAAATATAGTCATGGGAAACCCAAACCTATCTATCAAGCTCTTGGTGATTGATGACACGGTGGTCAATAGTTAGACTTCATGTTAAATATAGATGATTAAAATATTAATAATGAGTGATTTGAGGTAAATTACATGAATAATTTCTCTCAATTAGGTTTATGATTAGGTTCAATCCTCATAAACACACACCTACATACTATTGATATATGTAAATAGGGTTCATAAGGAAGCATGGGAGGTTGAAGGAAAAAAGAAGAAGAGTGGAATGATTAAATTATAATATACATGATAATATACTATAAACATAATCATGTTACATAATAAACCAAATCAATGAGAAAGAAAACTTAGCTGTGATTTTTGACAAAAATGGGAGTACAGGCCAAAGTATGCAAGATCTAATCATGAAATTTGGTAGAGAGGCTCATTATGACATACTATAAAAATTAAAAATATTTTAGAATATTTTTGACAATGGTAAATATTCACTATTTTAGTATAGTCAACCCTATGTCAAATCACAGTCAACAATGGAGCATGCCTTGGAGAAATTATCCATTTTGGGACATCTACAGGTTGAGTCAAAGAAAAAAATTTGGTATGTGTGGTATAAATAACATAAAAAATAATAAATTAAAATAATAAAGGTCATATAAATATTTAAATTTTCTTTTTTTTTGACATAGACCATTTCCAGTCAAGAAGGTAGCCATTGGAGACTAAATGAAGTTTTATGAATTATGGATGCCAAGAAGCAATTTAGGCCTTAGAGAAGTATTATAATGGTATAATATGATGTTTAAAACCTATATTTTCATATGGGAGTGATAAAATTCATGGGTTTAATTAATTTTTTTAAATAAATACAAGTTTTGGCATGAAAGGAACATGTAGGTAGCTCAAGGTGAATTATGGTAAAAAGGGTCTACAAGACAAAGTACACATCCAAATGACTTGAGATTTGGTAAGTTTGGTTCTCATGACATATCATATCCATAAACATTATAATAAATTTCATATGAAAATTGGAGTTTATATTTGTTTTTCCATAGTCCCCCTATGTCTCACAATGGTCACTATTCATGTAAGCATATTTTTTGGAGTTTTAAGGTGTGTTTCAGTTTTAAAAGTTTAGGGAAGTGTTTAAAAAGAATGGTAAGATGGTTTTAGGCATCTTAAATACATTTTTATGGTGTTAAAATTTTAAAATCCATGAAAACACATTGGTAATCTCAAATCCCCACATGCATATTGAGGTTGGTTAAGGGCCTAAGTTGTATGAACAATCGCTAAGAGTGTAAGCATGCCCAAAATGCTTGTAAACCTTACAGGCAATCACATTTACATGTGTATATTTTCATAATTTTTTCATGGTATCCCAATATTTTTATAGGTTTTGAAAGGGCCTATGTACCATATATTCATGACAAGAAGTGGTGTACTGGGTGTCTTCATTGTATGAACAATCATCTTGAAAGTGAGCTTGTTTGAGATTGCAAAGGAGCTTTTTGTCTAGTTTTGATTTTTTGGACTCATAGGTCCATAAAATGGCCTATAATGACTTTTAAACCACCTATAATGTATATAGGACTCCCTAAATCTCCTAAAAAATCTATTTTTCATTAGCATCTAGCATGTTTGGGTGCCTAGGATGCCCAAAATGGCTAAAAAATGCATATTTTTGAAAGTATTCAAAGAAATAAATGGTATAAATCCATGTAATAGGTATAATTTAACCTAAAACAACATTATATGTCACTTAGATATATTCCTAAGAGTTTATATGGTGCTTTACTGAGCTAAACAGTTAAAAAACCTATTTTTTGACATTTTGTGCATTGTTGCAAGTTTAATGGTGTTTTACACCATTTTTTTAGGTATTGAAGGTTTTAAAAATATTCATTTCCAAATACATAAACATTCCATGATTGTCTAGAAGTATTTTATATGTCTAGAAGTGGTCTTCAAGGTGCCGAATGGCCTTGGGAGTAGTTTTCAGGACAACTGGTTCAAGGTGGCTCAAGTTTGTGACTTCCATCAATGGAGTCTAAGTGAGTTGCAGGTATCATAGAGTTTATTTCAGGTCGGAGGAGAAAATAAAATAAAAAAGAAAATGTAACCTCAAAAATCAAAGTCAAGTTGAAATTAGAAGATAACCTCCATGGTTCATTAAGCATAAAGTGTTAAGTTAACTAGATTTTGCATAATAACTTCTAAAATTTCAAGTTGAGGAGTTTTTTAAGGTTTTAAAGAGTTTCAATCAAGAAACTGGAGCATTCAATACATTTGCAAAGTCTTTGAAGACTTTTCCTTTTTATTTGACATCATCATCCTCAACAAGTTCTTGTCTTTTAGTGTGTTTCTCAACTAATGAGAGGGTTTGAAGACTATTAGAGATAATGGAGGTTAATTTATTGAAGAATGATTAGTTATAATTAACCAAAATGTCAGTGATAATCCATGGAGGGTGGTTGTATCTCATTTATTGAATCTTTTTTGCTTGCCTCTTCTCTTTCTCTTCCCCTTTTCTCCTATATCTCCCATTTCTTCCTCATTTTTGTAAGATTTTTTCATTTGACAAGGAGAAACCCTATAAAAATTTGTAAAGAAGACCTTTTGAAGAAGTAAAGATCAATTTTTACCTATCTCTTACCTTTAAATTATGCTTAGCAAGCTTATGCATGATAGCCTTGTGAAGAAGTGTTCTTTCTTCCATGTCCATTATCCTTCTTTATTGCCTATTTTTATGTGTTTTCAAGTTAGTTGTAGGTATGAAATTGAGATATTTATACCATTAATGTATTTTTAGTGTGAATTTTGAAATTCCTCTTTGCTTCATGTATTTTTTGGTAAGCCTAGTTTATGAAACACTTATGCAAATTAACTAGTTTGTGAGGTTGTGTGAGCAAGAATTATCTTATGATGAATTAGTGTTTATTTCATACTTATGTGAGTGTCAATAAATTTGGTGTATCACCCATTTATCTCTCTTAGTTACCTTATACCCCTTTTCTACCTCTTTTCCAAGTAGAAACATTAGTTTAGGTGATCTACTAAGAGGAAGCCAACCTTCTCTAGAGGTTCAACCTCACTACAAGATAACCACAGCCTAAGGTTGCTCCAATATTGTAGATGGGAGTGAGAGAGCCTAAAAAAATCTCCCACAAGGGTGAAATTATAGGTTACAATAGTAATTACATCCAAGGAATATAAATTTGGTGGTAAAATCATTTGTAATAAGATCCCTAAGGGGATGATTGCTTTAGAAAGATTGTTTGATTAAGAAAAATTGATTGAGGTTTCCAAGGTTCCCAAGGTAAGTGGGAAAGATTATAGTGATATTGATCTTGACCTCCATGATCAACCCCAACTGGTAAATGTTGGAAAAACCTTCACAAACATTGAAAATAAGAAATCTAAAGAGCTCCTTACTTAATACAGGGATATTATAGCATGGTCCTATGATGACTTAAAAGATTTTTGATCCAAGGGTCATCACACATACTATACCCCATAAATAAATATATGAACCATTTAGGTATAAATAGAGGCATATAATCCCTATCCTAAAACCCATGATCTTTAAGGAGGTAAAAATATTATTAGATGCTAAGATAGTCTTCCCCATCAGGCATTCCACTTGGGTGGCTAATTTGGTGCCAGTTACGAAGAAGAATGGTGAGATTATAATTTGTGTTGACTTTAGGAACTTAAACAAAGTATCAAAAAAGGATAACTATCCCCTTCCTTCCCTAGACCATGTGATTCAAGTTGTTTCATGTTTAGGTAGGATGTCTTTTCTTGATGTCTTTTTAGGTTACAACCAAGTGTTGGTTGATAGAGAGGACAAGATGAAGACAAATTTCACTGTAAAGTGGGGGACCTTTACTTAAAATATTATTCCCTTTGGGATAATCAATTCAAGAGCCACATTCAAAGAGATATGGACCATTCCTTCCAAGGCTTGATAGGTAAATGCATCATTATTTATATGGATGATCTAATTTTTTTTTCTAAAAATAAGGAAGATCACTTCATGCATTTATAACAAGTTTTTGAAACATGTAGAAGGTATGGAATTTCCTTGAACATTAAGAAGAGTATCTTTTGTGTGACTAAAGGAGATTTTTTAGGTCATGTTATAGCCAAAGATGGGATCTTTATTGACCCTAAAAGAGTGGAGGCCATATCTATAATAGAACCTCCAAATAATAAGAAAGAGCTAAAGTCATTCTTTGGTATGATAAATTTTGTAAGAAAGTTTATTTCTAGTTTTGTAGAAATTGTTAAACCACTTAATGAAATGTTGAAGAAGGATGCCAAGGTCACATGAAATGAATATTACAAAAAGGCATTCAATGATATCAATGAGGCCATTGGCCAGGCTCCAGTCTCATAAGTCTTGACTTCTCAAAGGACTTCTACCTCTATTATTTTTCATCTAAACACACTATGGCTACAGTGTTAACTCAAAAAATTAAAGGGTCTGACCACCCAATTGCTTTTATGAACACTAAATTTAAGAATGTTGAGTTAAATTATTTATTGATTGATAAATAGGCATATGCATTATTTAAGGTAATTAAGAAATTTAGGTAGTATGTCCTTATAAATAAGGTACATGATATCTTACCTAACCTTGCCACCAAACCCATGTTAAGTCAGAATGAATTAGGAGAATGTAGATATAAATGGATGTCATTTTTGTAGGAGTATGACTTGGAAATGAAAATATAAAAATTGGTAAGATGCCAATGTCTGATCCAAATTATCATTAATACTAACCCTAGGGTAAGTATTATGCAAGTATATCAGCAAATTTTCAAGATAAAGAATGGTATGCTTCAATCATACACTTTCTAATTAATGGTACTTATCCTACAGGTCTATCTAGGGAACAAAAGAGGGCCCTAAGATTAAAGGCAACCCACTACTTAATCAAGAATGGGATCTTATAAAGTATAAATTTTGAAGGAATTTATTTTAGATATGTCTCATGAGAAGAAGCCACCCAAATCATGTTCTCCTTTCATGAAAAACTGAGTAGTGGACATCCATCTAGAAGGACCACATCCCGTAAAATTCTTAGAGTTGGATATTATTGGCTAACCATTTTTAAGGATTCTCACAAACATGTGAGGGAATGTCACTCATGTCAGATATTTATCACCAAGGATCCAAAGGCAACAATACCTCTACAACCAATCATGATTGGTAAACTCTTTGCTCAATGGGGGTTAGACTTTATTGGGGTAATCAACCCCAACACATTTGAATGTCACAAGGATGTCCTTACTACCAAAAAATATTGTATAAGGTAATTGAATATGCAACCACTAAATAATCCATGACTAAAAAAGTGATCAACTTCTTGGAAGAAAGCATATATACTAGGTTTGGAACCCTAGTCTCTCTAGTGTGTGATAATGGATTTGCATTCATTTCTATAGATATGAATGAATGGGATTATGATAATGGAATATCTCTCAATTTTTTATTGAACCATTAAATCTAATGGAATGGATTCTTTGTGTCAACAAATAAAAACCTAATGAAGGCAAGTAAGAAATCTACGTAAGATAAGCCTAGGACCTAGCATAAGATCCTTAAATTTGCACTTTGGGATGATAAAATAAGAATCAAGAAAGATTTAAGAGCCTTGCAATTTTTATTGGTGTATGGATAAGAACCTATCTTTCCTCTCAATATTAAGTTTCCCACATACAAATTCATGTAGGATTATATGGAAGAGAGCTAAGCACATGCTAACTCTAGATTGGTGGACATAATTTAGATGGAAGATGTAAGAAATAAATCCTTTGCTGATTTTAGTAGGCATCAAACCATAGTCAAGAGATGGTTTGATAAAAGGTTTAAATTCAAGGTGTTCAGACAAGGAGACCTAGTCCTAATTTGGGACAAAGGATCTAAACTTAAGGGCAAACATGGTAAATTCACACCCTTATGGATTGGCCTATACCAGATTCTAGAAACATTACGAAATAACACCTTTAAGCTAAAATATCTACAAGGAGTAGAGTTTATATTTCCAACAATGGTTTATACCTAAATCACTACTTCTCGGCTACCCTTATGGAGGTCTTCATGGAGTAAGTTATAAGATGGTTAGATTTAGAGTAGGTAGCCTAGCTAGTTTCCTTTCAATTCTTTCCTTCCTATCCCTTATTTGTATTTGAGCATGTATATATTTATTTGTTTTCCTTTGTTGTATTTATTTCCTAATTTTTGTGGTGTTTTTATTTCTTGTTTCCTTGTTCCTTGATTCCAATAAGCCCTCTTAAACAATACTGAACTCAAAATTATGAAGTTTGATCATAAAATTCACTCCTTTGAAATTCAAAAATGTGGGTGTGAAACCCCATGCATAGGATGACCATGGTTCTAAAATGTAAATAATAATGCTACAACATGTATAAATTGGTAAGGACCAATAGAAAGTCTAATATTTTCATGAGAACCTAACCATTGTCTCAACCTCAAGCTATTTTAAGAAGACTTATAATTGTAGGGTGAAAAATCAAATTATCATAGTATACCCATACTAACACTTAATCAACATCCTTGCCTAGAGTAAAGTTACATCCATAAGTGATTTTCCAAAAAATCAAACACTTGACCAAATCCCAAGACCTAGATACCATGGTTCCCAACCTTGTTGAAATCATAAAGATCTTAGAAAATATAAAAAATAAGGATACAATGTAAAAACAAAAGCTTTCAAGCACAGGTGATTATGGTAATCTCCATCAAGGCTATGGATGCCTAGTTGGAAATGGAGCAAGGCATTAAGTGGATCTAAAGGCATATCTATTAGGATATGCATGCTTGGCTAGTAGTAGAGCAATGCCCATGCCTTCCGTAAGTGGAAAGCATGGTGCCTAATGAATACCCATACATGGTACAAGTCAAGTATTAGTGATTGAGGACTTGAAACTTAGAAGTTATTTTTTAGACTCCATGGAAAATAGTAAGTGGAATAAAGTCACACACAGTGTGGATATGTCTTGGTGTTTGACCCTAAGCCTACAGATGTAAGGTTTGTTTCAACCATAATCTAGTTTAGGTGAGGGTTTTGATCAAATGAAGTGGATGAACTAACTATTTGTCTAAATTAGAGTCTCTGGGTTCTAACATATTGTTATGTTTTATTTATGAGTCACCATTTATTGGGGACAACATACCCCCATTTTTGAAAATTGTGACCCTTGAGAAACCCTAAGGTTTGAACATGGACTTTAGCATGTTAAGGTCATTTGTAGAATATAAAGATCATTCAATTTTATTAAAATTAGGCTTACTTGGTTTTGTTTTGTTTTAATTTAGACTAAACATACTAATAAATGTTCTTTGTGGCTTTTAGTTGTAGGTTCCATGGTGTTGTTCCTAAGAAATTCATGTCCCTAAACCCTAGGAAAACCCTCAGTTTAAATTTGAATGTTGGTAGGAATAAAATTGGTGGGAACCATTTTAAAATTCATTTTGGACCTAAAGATAAATCTCATGTTTTAATCTTAGTCATATTTTTTAATATATCTAAAAGCTAAATTAAAATTCTTGGTCTCCTTTATTATTTTCCCCCCTAAAGGTTCCTTTGTATGCCTAAAAAGTTGTTCGTCCCACAGGGTCCTTTTAATATTTCCTAACTTAACCTAAGACATTAAACCTAAGGCCTCATAGTATTTATTAATACTAATAGGAACTTAGTATTAATGCCTTACCCTAATTCCAGTTCCTTGAGTCCCCTTTCTATGTTACATTAGTCCCTTTCTTATACCTTATCCTAAGGTTTTAATCCCAAGGCCTTGATGTATTTATTAATACAAGTGAGACCTTAGTCTAAACACCTTAAGCCTAAGTATTTTACATCTCTATGGTCCTATCTTAACTTCCTTGCATCTTGTAGGATCTAATGCCCCATGCTTTACTATGGAATTTGATCCAATAGAGTGAAAAAAACCTGAGCTTTGATTTAAATAACTTGCATCTTTGGTGATCTAATGATTCATGCTTCATCGCAACCTTTGATCAAATGACATGATGAGAAATAAAAAAATACTAAATATATTCCATCAAACCAATCAAATTAGAGCTCTCAAATCATGATCAATGCTTCTCACTTACTTGCAAAGATTTGATCAAATGGTGTGAGACACAATTGAAAAGTCAAAAGACTACAGAGGGCCCAAGCGATCAACATGTGACACCTTTGAATTTTAGATTAAAAACAAAAGGGTTCACTTGATATAAAAACTAATCACAAGTGATATCCTATATCATAATCTTATGGATAATTTTTTGTCACAAATTTTGATTTGATAGAGAAAATGTAGTCCAAGATCATGGGAGATCCTATAGACATGCCAAGTGGTATTCTCACACTAGGTCATAATAATTTGATGAGATTAAAATTGATATTCACATGACCATCATCTGACATGCATGAGGATGTATTTGATGTTTTTGGGATTGTCAAATTTAATCCCATAAAATAAAAAACTTCACTATCTTAATATTTAAGTTCACACAATCATTATTTGATGCATACAAAGACGCATTTAACATCTGCATGACCATCAAATTTAAGATAATGAATTATCATGATCAAGGTTAATATACACTCCAAAACCTTGATGGAAAGCTCAAAAATGTATTTATAGGCTAAAGGAATTACTCAAAGAATGATTAAACCCTAGAAGTCTTCAAGTTACAAAATATGGAAATAGTATTATAATCTAAATATGCAAAATAAACCTAGTCTAAGTCTATAATTTGGGGTCCCCATGACATTTTATTCAAACATCATGAACCTTAAATTATAGACTTATACTAAGTCTTATTTTAAAATGGGAAGTCCTTATAGAAAAAATTTATACCAAATGCATTTAGATAAAGGTTTTAAGGTGTTTTATCAATACAATGTGTTATTCGACCATTGTGTCATGTTGATTATTTTGAACATATTTTATAAGCCTTGGCATAAATATTATAGACCAATGTTTACATTGTGTTTATTAAACATGGTATAAAAATTAGCCTAGAATATTTAAGCCATGGCCCCATTATGTATAAATCACAAAAATTAGGCATAAACCCCTTAACCTAAGGTTTATTTCATACTTAATATGTAAAACAAACCTTAGCCTAAGGGGATTAAGCCTAAGTCATGGTCTTAATAATGTGCTAACTTAATGTTAAATCATATTTGTAAATCAATGACACATGTTTTGTCATTATAATTTGATCTAATGACGTGAAGGCACCCAAAGACTTTTCAATGAGGCCCTGAGAGGCTATGAACTCGATGCCTGGTGAAAGTGCATTTGAGGCTGACTTGAAAAGATGATCCAATGGTTCATGCTTTGTCACTAGATTTTGATCCAATGATGAAAAGGTGCTCATGAATTTTCAAAGTACCATGATATTTCCATGTGGCTAATGCTCATTCAATAAGTGATTGACTCAGGATTTGAAGCATGGGAAATGCGTAAAGATGCCAAGTGTCACTATCATCAGGGTTTACAATAAAAAGAACCAATCATGGCCAAGGGCCAAGATTAATATCAATGGCTTGCACTAATCCTATATTTCAATTCAATAGAGAAAAATAAAAGAGGTATTTTAAAATGCCAATGGCTAGTTCCAAGAGACATTTATGAAAAATGCCCTTAAAGACTTGGACTGATGCCACACAAGTAGAAAAAGATAAAATACAAGATCTTGTGGGCTCAAAAATGCAAAGGTATAAAGACAAATGCCCAAATAAAATATAAGGAACATATAAGTGAGACTCTAGATATTTCCTACCATTAAATTTCAAAAAACCCTAAACCTTACATAAAAGTGAGTCAATTGAATTCATTTGGTCACCATTCAATCAAAATGGAGATGAATTGTGTTTTTAAGTGCAAGAGAGCTTTCATAGAGACCATTTTATACAAGTGTAAGAAAATTAATAGAAATAGAGATAATGGAAGCTCATAGACAACTGAAGGAGGAGACTGAGCTATACTTATCAATGGATAATGAAGGCCAAATCTTCAAGGTTACTAAATTGGATACTAAAGCCTTGAATTATCCAAACATGAAGAAATAGTCTGAGCTATTTTTCATGATTAAAGAATTGAATCCAATCACAAAAGAAGAATAAATTATTTCTATAGTGAGCTAGAGGTATTATGACTTAGTTGTTTTTTAAATGGCAGGCCTCCACCATACTATAACAAAACCTAAGGTACTGCAATACATTGATATCCTTGCCCCTATTTTTGTTGATTATAGAATTGATAGTGAGTGGATCATTAAGGAAGGAAACTTAAAAATGGTAGCATATGTTTCTCCTATAGAATTTTAGGGGTATTACAAGCTTCCCTCTCCCCATTTATATTTATCTAAAATCAAGGAGTGGACCTCCAAGCATGACCTAGACTCTATCCTAAGACCTTGGTTACATCAAGGGCCCCATGTCTTTATAAAATTTTAGGGCAAGATCCCTATTGTACAAGTTAGGGAGGGCATTAGGGTAATACTGACCCTATTGAATTGAGCCTTTGGTTCCCCTTCAACCACCTATGTGAATAAAATCTAGGTCCCATATGTGCATTTCATGGTGGAAGAGAAACTCACCCCTCAAATCAGAGATTTAATTAGTGTCTTCCTCATCAAGAAATTAAATGCCATAAAAAGGAAGACATCTAATAAATTCTACATGATGTCATACCTACTAGACACCCTTCTAGCCTCTATTAATTTCTCATGGATTAGGAATTGGTCCCCAAATAGCAAAGACACTATTTCACACCATTACTCTAAATTGCATATTTTCAAATACAAGAACCACATAAAGTTCATTTATGACTATGTGTATCTAGCCATAATTGAGGCCATCACAAGTGTTTCTATGCCTAGGGTCCACCTCCTAATCAATAAATATATTAAATTAATGGGTGACATCTAGTACTGTCTTGATTATATAGTCATTCAGATTGAGGGGATTATGTCCTAGCCTTATAGGTTACCAGTATATGTTATTAGTAAGATGGCCAAGTAATAAATTGCTTCCCAATTACTACATGGCATTGATGGCACTTATAAAGAAAAGAAGAAAGGTATCCTCTACCCCTTCCCTTTGATCATTGTAAAGACCACACTTCAGGACTAGAAACATATTGAGACCATGGTTGGACATTGGGATTCATTTTGTTTTCAAATAGATAAACTTAAAATGTGGGATCCTAAGTTTATAGTGGCTAGCCACTTAAAGGACAAGAAGCTCCCAAATCCTAAGTATGTGCATCAACTTATTTTTCATGACACCATCTATACCAAGGCTGATAATTATGAAGAAGTGTTGGCTAGAATCTATGGCCACAACATAAATCTTGAACATAGGTTAATAAAAGATGACAAGCCATCTAGGGAAATATGTCAAATGCATCCTCTACAATATCACTTTCTACCAAGACCATTTGGGATGGCCCAAGAACATCCCTAGGTAAAACAACCATAACCCCATCGATTAGAGTAACTTGAGCAAAGCCAAGATAATCAAGGCCATAGAAAAGAGAAGGTTGGAGAAAGGTAATAAGAAGAAAGGCTTAGAGAGGGGGTCCCATCTTCAACACTCCCATAAAGGTCACCTTATCAAGTAAAATATTTGGACATGATTGTCTTAGAACTAAAAGAGACACTTGAGGGTGCCTTCAAGGAGCTTGCAAAGGCCCATGGCTCAGATAGGGAAGTGGAGCCCAAGGAAAAGGAAAAGAGATTGTCCTTATGGCATCCATAGACAAGAGGAAATTAGAGTTATTATTGTTTCCTATGGGACCAAGGAAAAGACTAAGGTTGATCATCCCTCACCCCAAAAGTGAGGTAAATTTTTTTAGTGATGAATTTCCTATTCATGGACTAGTCATTCTTGATTGGTTCATTTATGGGAAACTACAAAATATCCCCTCTCTTTCCCATTCATGGGCTATGACAAGAGTTACTGATATTAAGTTTCAAGATGACATGAAGCCATGGATAAGGGATATGGTGAAAGATAAGGAATAAAGGAGAATTGTGGTCATTCAAGGCCAAAAATCAAGAAGATGGATTCTCTATGAGCATCTAGTAGCTTAGGTGTGGACATCCTATAACCTCCCAAATTCAAGAAGCTAGTTATTACCATCCATTTCAACCCTAAAATAGCTAGGTTGGAGATAATAACAATAATGAAAACTATTGTTGGAATAAAGTAATTTACCTTTCAAAAGGTGGATCCCTTTGTGTGGTTAACCTTAGTGGGGGTCCTAACTTGGTGAAGCAACCATTCATGAAGAGGATGTGGAAAGCCTAATAGAAGCCCAGTCTAAACAAGCTAAAGCTGGTGTCTAAGGCTTAAAGTAGAGGATCCTAAATTTTCAAAAGGAAAAGGAAAACTTGCAGACATAGGTAATTTTATCAGTGCCTAAAGTGATGACCAAGATGTTTGATGAGTCATTTTATGACTTGTTTGAAGCACTCAAGTCAATGAAACTAAGGCATAGTGTATTAGAGGGGTAGTGTGTACTAGGTAGGAGTTTAATCACCTAGTGGTAGGACTTAGAGGATAAAAGATTCCAACTCAAAATTCAAGCAAATAAATAGATCCCAAAATTCAATACCATCAATTAGGGACACTTAAGTGAAATCTTGGGAATTGTGGTGGATAAGGTTTATAATTTGAGTGCTTGGCATAATAATGTGGAAAGGCTCTTGAATGATGATAAGGAGATAATTGGAAGGAATGAACAACTTTTGGAAACCATGCTTATAGATCCTACATAGACCACTACCCTTGGGATCATAAGTGATGACGAATTTAAACATAGGATTACTTTGGTAATTGAAGACATCAAAAGGAAGAGCCAATGCAAATCTAGGGATGAAAACAATAAAATCCTAGACATGATATTAAATGTTGAAAAAAGAATAAATGAAGCTAGGAGTGTTAAAGAAGCCATGGATAGGAATGATAGGGAGCTTGATGACTTGGTAGATCAAGAGGGAGAGCATCTCCTAAAGATTGTAGTGGACCTAGAGCTAGTTGATGAGCAAAATGCTAAATCCATGAGCACCCTCCAATAATAAAAAGTAGAGGGCCCATAAATAAATTAAGTAGTATTCTATTTTGTAGAGTTTTGTAACTTTTTAATTAAAATATTCCATTGTAAAGGCATGTGCTAGTTGGTTAGAATATTCACCTCTAGGTTAGTATGATTGTGAAAAGTAAATGTATTTTAGAACTTGTAAGGATATTTGTCCTTATCTTAGTATGCCTATATTTTGTAATTGACTGGTATACTTCCTGATCTTTCTATAAACACATGTATTACCAATTATAAAGAGAGATTTTTGAGCGACTTTGTACAATTTGAATCAAGTATATAAGTAAAGGAATTCTGTAAGGATTGTCTATGTTTGATGTGTTAATTATCATTTTAGATTTTCTCTCAATTTCTAGTTAAAGTATTGATTTTAAATGGTGTTTTGGAATTCTGAGTTATATCCTTATAATCATAGGGTTTCTAATTTGTGCAACATGCTAGATTAGATCAACTATCTTTGGTTCTCATTCATTTTCATTTTACTCTATTTTTAGATGTGCATGTGCTATTTGATAATAGTAGTAAATCTTTAAATAATAACTAGTTCTTACTTGTGATTATTTACAGGATCCTTTGAAATTGTCCTAGTATATAGTGGAATTTGGTCTTAGGCTATTTTAAACTATATATTAGTTTGAATGCATACTCAGTTAAAATTGATGCTTTGTGATAATATTCAAGGCTAAAATTGGTAATCACTCTTTTCTTTTCTACCTTACCCTTCTCTTTGCTCTTTTTTACTCCAAGATCACTTTAGTTTTAGATTCATTATAAATATCCACTTAGATTAGTCTGTATCTTAAATTTGGAGTGTAATTCCCTAAGTATTAACATAGATTCTTAACAATTCATGAAGAATTAACCAAGGTGGATCCTAACCACCAAATTATATAAATATTATGGAACAATTTATCTTTCTCTACTGCTATTTCACCATAGGCAACTAGATTGCCAAAACCTACAACTCATGCCTTGAATTTTCTAAATTCTAAAATGATAAGTGTTCTTTAAACACTAAGATCACCTGTGGTTCATCTAGAATAATCAACAAGACCAAGCATAAAGATATTTGAACATCGATAAACTTCTGAGTTGAGAATTTTTAGAGGGGCACCCTTTTATTCTATGAAAAGGCTATCATGTTGATCACAAAAAATGGTGACTTTATGGAGAAAAGGTTCCACAATGTTTAGAATCTAGACAAAGGGAATATATTACCATACTATGAGATAAGTGATTGAAACTCCATTATATCAATTTATAGAAAAAGAGAGTTATCAATTTTACTTTAGCATTTAATATACTAGGCTATGAGTTTTTTTAAAGGGTCATTCTTTTCAAAGTGATTCATTCTTTTATATGTATTTGAATCAATTGGGATAGTTTATGCACACCTTCACATACTCAAAACATCTTGAAAGTTAATTATTTGAAAATTTTGGTTAAGGAAAGGAGGGATCTTGTATTTATTTTCTACCATTCAGGTATCTATAGCCCTTATAGAGATACCTTTGGTCTTTCTTTAGGATTTACTCCATTTCTAACTAAGCCAAAAATATTATAATGGAGACTACCTAAATCATCCTTTATGAGGAAGAAACTTAGAATTTTACATGAAATTCAAACTTCATTTACTTTGATATTTTTATGTTTTATCCATGAGGGTTGGAGACCAATGTAGCCAAGGTGATGTGTTGGTTTGAAGATCTATTTAAACCAAAGAGATCCCTTACTTGCTTAGTTATTTCACCTTGATTTATATGTTTATTTTAAGTGTTATGATGACCTTTGTTAAAAGTGGAGATTTTCTTAAATCACATGCTCATTTATGAATCACTAAATCCTAATCCTTCTATTAATCTCAAGAGGGGTTCCGTTAATTATCACATTGTTCAATAATGGGATCTCACCTTCTACCTTATAATTCTATGGTTTTATTTTCTAGTGCCTTCTCAACCTTGAAGTGATCAGGTTTGATCGTAGGAGGATAAATTGTTAGATTTATCTTTATCTTTTTGAATTGGATACCTCTAAGACTACATCATTGTAATAAGGTGAAACTACTATAAGATTAATAAAGATGAACATGGGGAAAACAAGATAAATCCCCAAATCAAATAAACACATGCAAAAAAAATATAAAACAATAACATAAATGAACAAAAATAGAATATAAGAAAACTTATAATGAAATTAGATTAACTATAATCTAATCTGATATATACTTGTCTAGAGGCTCTAAGATTATGTTTGAAAGGAAATCCAAGAATTAGTGTTTCAAGAACTATCCATTCAAATGTAGTGGGAGATCACTTCCTTCAAGGTTTTTCCATTCAAATGTGTTTAATCCCATTAATTCAGAGAACTGATATGATTTGATCCAAAGTGGCTCAAGTTTGGAATGTTTCCTCATATTTTCATGTGTTTTATCCCATAACAAGAATAATTATGATATCTGAAAAGATTTAACCTTCACGATCTTATCAAACCATCTATTGATTGTTGCTTGATGCCTATTAAATATTTACAAGGCCTCTTCTCATGAATCTTCTAATTAGATGATGTCTAATATTATTGATTTTATTTTCCCAATGTCCATGTATTTTTACATGAACTTGTACATTGGTAGCTTGAGGTTCAATGGTACTATGAGCTCTATACCATACACTAATATGAATTGTGATATTTTGAGAGCTTACTTGTATCGAGTGAGGTTAATCCAAATCGATTATTTCAATAATGAATTCCAATCTTGGGATCACTTTTTCCCAAATTATTGATTGTATCGATCCATTATTTTTTTGATGACTATAACAATATGATCCCTTACAGGTAGTAGTTGGACTAAAATATCAAAGTGATTATATGCTCAAAATACCATTTAACAACCTTTATTGATTGAAAATTATGGCCATTGACATAAACAGGGAGACTATTATGCCAAATTGAGTGGTTATAATTTATTCTAAAAAATTGATTACTTCCTTGGTCATGTTCATTTTCACTAGCTCCATCCATCTTATGAAATAATTATTGGATGTGAGTATGAAATTGTGACATGTTAAGAAATTTAGATTGATAAATCCTAAAAAATTGAGTCCCTATTAGGAGAATGTTATTCCTTTGATGATGAGCTATAAAAACATTATTGTATGCATCTAAATTTGCTCTTTTATATTATTATCACTAATATTCCTATTATTTGACACTAATTTTGCTTAATCTAATTTATCCTCCCCTTCCTAGCCATTTATCTAATATTTCCCTTCTATTATTCTTAATATACTAGCCTTATCCATACCCACCATTCTATTAATTATCCTAAATCCCTATTATCCCATCTTAATCCTATTTACCTCTTATTTGGGAATTTTAAATTCTCAATGGCCCACCTACTAACCTATGCCTGGGCTCTTTTACACCCCTAGTCCCTAATCACCTACCTAATCCATATATAATCCATAATTAAGCGTAATTAATCTCTTAGAGGAATATAAATTGAAATATTCTAAAATCTTCTCTATTTTAACCCATTCTCTCTAGAAGCCTCTAAAATCTAGAGGCTTCCAAGAAATTTTAAATTACTTTTAATTCTCTACCATTGATTTCATTCAAAAAACTTCAAATATTATCCAATGATATCTCCATCCAAAATTTATTTAAACCAATCCATTCCTCCATAGAGGGCCATATATAAATCTTATCACAAATCCATGTCCAATTATCAATTATTCATGTAATTCCCATGCCATATCAATCATCCATCCAACATCCTTGATCAAGCATCATAATGACACAAATATGAGTCAAAGGTAATCCAAATCATCTTATTTTAATCTATTCAATCTTTATTTTAATATTTTAGATTTATTACTTAGGTGTAGGATTGAATTGTGCATTCATCCAATTGCATTTAGGTTCTAATGGCTTTATATGTTAACTAGGTAGTTGGACATTTTGGGTTTTTGATTAAATTATGTAATAAAATAATTTTATGATCAATTTTCCATCTAAATTTTAGTGAACATGGTGTAAAATACCCTCCCAATTTAACCTATTTTCATCTTATAGGTGTTTTAATTTCTTACAAGTGAGATTAAAGGTGAATTTGGGCTCAAACTTTTTCCAAGTTTACATTTTTTTAAGAAGAAAATGTGTTGTGTTTTGTTAAATTGATTTTTGCTCACAAATAATTTAATAAAATAATTTTTGGGATATGATCACCTTACTCTCATATTTCTATAACATTTTAATATTTTCAATTTCATCATGTATTGAGTAAGTTATGATAATTTTAATATTACGGTTATGTGCATTTTTTAAAAAAAATTATATTTTTTAATAAAAATGTGTTGTGTTTTTAAAAAATTATATTTACTCACAAATAATTTCATAAAAATATTTTTGGGTTATGAACATCTCACTATTATCTTTCTAAATCATTTTACAGTTTTAGATTTTGTTAAGTATTGATGAAGTTATGCTAGTTTTAATATTGTTTTTCTATATGTTTTTGGCTTTAAAAATAAATAACATAAAAAAATAAAAATAAATAATAAATAATAATAAAAATTTTCAATAATAATTCATTTTATTTTATAATATAATATTACTTAAAAAAAATACTTTTATTAGTCTCACTTTCTAGTTTTTTAGTAAGTTAAGTTTGGTCTTTCTATGAGTTCTATTTATGATAATCATAGTATGTCATAAGCCTAGTAAATTCATTAATTAAATATTTATTTTTAATTATTTTTTCATAATAATAAATGAAATATCATAAAACCATAAGTTGTATAAAGGGATGACATATCATTTTTTGATTAATTATCTTCTTGTCAAGTTTCTAACCTGCAGGTAATACAACTATCAAAGACAAAATTATCAAATTACTACCATTCAATTTTCAAGTAACCCATAAAAGTTATCAATAAAACTAATAATATTTGTGTTTTAGGTTATCTCTTTTGAAGTGCCAAAGTTAAACTACTAATCGTGTACTTGTAGGCTGCTTGTCAAAGACTCTTTTTGGCACTTCAAAAATTGAATCATTTTAATTATTTTGTATTATATCATTTACATATATCTTTGATCATTTTTTATATTATTTAATATTGTAAATATTTTTCACTTAATCTTAATCAGTTAAATTAATCCCATTTTTGCCTACCTATTTGTATCCCAAGGGTTACAATCATGTATGCTCTCATCCTTGCATCCTTGTGGTGATTATTTGAGGATCATAAACCACCTATAAACACTCCCTATATTTATTTTTTAGGGTTTAGTGACATGGATTTCACCACCATGCACTAGTCCAAATTTCATATTCTAATAGAGTCTAAAAATTAGGAGATTTGTCATTGGGCACCAAAATAGAATTTCCCATAAAGGGTTTTATGAAGTGAGGGGTGGTTAAGATCCAAGGCTTTTAGACAACATATTATATGGACTTGGGACCCACTATACCTTCATATATATAGGGGATACACTTAGAGAGCCTAATATAAACCTAGTATATGATCTTTTGACCATAATAGGTGCCTCACTACCAGAGTCAGTATTAGCTCCTAAGTAGACATCATGTGTAAATAGGGTTGAGACGGTTCAATTGATTATATAATAAGTCACCAGCCTACAACCTCACTTGTGAAACTATTGGATGGTGTGAGCAGTGGGTTACACACTTTTGAGTTTACTAATAATAGGTTTTAGGGTTTATTTGTTTGGGTGTGTGTCATGCTAAACTAGAGATTTTTGTGAGCCCGATCAACCTTCACCCAAACCTACATGCATATATAGGTCTTTTCCCCAACCCATTTTGTACATATTTATCTTTTATACATATATCTTTATCTTGTCTATCCTTGTATCATCACTCTATCATCTTGTACATCCTTATCCCATCATCTTTATTGCTTCACTATCATCTTGTACATCTTAGTCATCATCTTATTGTAAATATTGTATTTTTATATCCTTGTCCCTATCTCATCTTGTCTGTATCTCATATTAATCTAGTCATTCCCATATTATCTTGCCTCATATTTATCTCATCATTACCTTTTTATATCTTTATCACTTCTCCCACTTTGTCTTAATCCCATCCTATTCTAGTTATATCCAATCATCATTCACTATATATATTAATCACATCTTGTCCATCCTTATCATTATCTCCTTATACATCATTCATTATTTTTCACATATTGTTCTTTGTACATATTTTTAAAATCACATCCTATTCTAGTCTCACTAGTCATTAGTCATACAAAATCACATATCCTAATCACACCTTGTATATCCTAGTCATCATCCCATTGTACATATTGTCTCTTACACATCTCATATTATCTCCCATTACCACTTTGTCTTAATCTCCTTCTATTCCAACCATATTCATCCCCATTGGTCATCACCCCATCACTCATATATCTTAGACATGATCTTGTATATCCCTTTGTATTGAACATCCTTGTAATCATCCCCTTTGTACATAATTTGTTCTCTTGTACATCCTTTTAGATATATACTATATTAGTCTCACTGATCATTCATACCCCATCACATATCATAATCATAGGTCATCATCCACATCAAGTCAACTTTTGTCTTGACCATACTTTCATCACCCATGTAGTCTAACCTCATCTTATCTCATCCTAGTTGTATCTTTTAGGTCATACTAGAGTCCAACACCAAACCCATCTCATCATCATTTATACGTTTCCTTGTCCCATTATCTTATCACCTTCATCACGTAATAATAACCCATACCATCTTGATAAAATTAGTCTAAGGTCTTCATCTAGTCTTATTTTTATCCATTTCTATCACCCTACCATCTTAGCCTACTATCAGTCATCCCATTGGTATGATCTCTGGTTAATATTCTACTAGCATCTTATCACTTTATCAAATTTTAATCTAGCAAACCCATCATAAATATAGTATCTATCATCCTTGCCTAATCATAACTATCACTCATCATATCATCCTCTTAATATTTTGAATCTAGGCACCCATCAAGTCCTCAATCCTTTTGCTATCTTGACAACTATACATCATTGATAGGACATTAGTGCTTATTGAGCTATCCATCTAAAATCTAACCTTAGTCCTATATCATCCTAATCAAATTAAATCACCTTATAATCATCATCACCTATCATAATAGCTTAGTTATTAGACCTAATTTGTTTAAGGAACCATACTTATCATCCATCTCTTATCATTCATCCCCCATCAATTTAGACCCCACATTCATAGACCGATACATAGTTACCCATAAGTATGAGATCCTCTTGAAGTTAATTATGATGGGTGTACCACTTCCTGAAGGTGTTGATCCCTTTTCATTCATTGTACCTCCCATCCATACCCCTTCATGTATGTCTTATACCAATCCTCCATCTCCTAGTCATAACCAATCATCCACCCCTTCATATCCTCTAGCACAAACTCCCTCATCCATTAGTCCTAGCTAGTCATACACTTCTTTATATACTAGTAAAGGGAATTCAATATTAAACACTAATAGTCCATCCACCTATCCATGTCAACAACCATCTGATCATAATTCCAAAGTTCCCACATCTAAGTCACAATGTGAAGTGAGTCCTTATACTCCCCTTTCTATGTCATTTGAATCCCTTTTTAAATAACTAGTCATCACTAAAATGTTAGTCTATCCACCCATACAACATCTAGATCCCACTATGCCTAAGCCCTCTTAGTATAAATCAAACTAATAGTATGAATATTACCAAACCTAGGGGCATACCATTAATCAATATTGTCTTTTCTAAGAATTTGTCCAAGACCTCATCAACTATGGTGACATAATAATCGAGGATGAACTAGATGAGTCTCAATCCTTGGGTGAACAAAAAGAAGAATGCCAAGATTCCCTTCCCAATCATGATCAAGCCATTCCATTTCTAATCCAAGGTCAAGACTCCACACCCATCCTACATGATCCCCCTACCCTTGATAAATCCTCCATCAAAGCTGAGTCTACTCCCCATGAGCCTAGTCCTCCCATATCTCATGAACCCTCTCACCCATCACATAAAATACCCCTTGTTGAGAATTCAATCATCTACAATGAACCTTCTACTAGTAGCATTACATCTTGTACATTAGATTCAAAAACATAAGTCTTATCTACATCAAGATCAGGTGCAACACTAATATCTAAATTAGATTCCTTATTAGAAACATTATCCCTCATTGATATCATCGTAGAGTTGATAATGCCTATCTTTTTGAGGATGCCTCTAATCTAGGTACCTCCAATCTATCACTTGGCATACCTTTGTATCCAAATTAGGATGATGAAGTCATAATAAAATTATTACAAGATTTATCTATCAAAGATAGTCAAAGAGAATTTGATCCTATTTTGGATGAGTCTACTATAACTAGTATTCGTGATCCTTTTTCTAACCTTAAGGAGATTTTATTTGATGTCAAAACTAGGTCTCCTAAGAAAACCTATAAAGACTATGTTTCCCCATCACCACTCATTTACCTCATCATGCCCTCACCACCAATTCCATCCATCATGGACCCTTTTATCCACATTTATGATCACTTAATCACCTCCCTCCATAAATATGGATAAAAAAATACATCATTGGACCCTTCCTTGAGTAACATAATGTGTGCCACAAGTACAAAGGTCTAAGACCATATTAAAAAATTCAATCATAATAATCAAGTCATCTTTGATCCCATCAATCAAAATCATGACAAATCAAACCATCAACCTAATCCAAAAATATCTTCTCCTAGTGAAACACAATATTTGGCACTAGGGAACTATCAAAGTTATAATAACCATCTATCAAGTCAAAGATCAATCTCTTTTGGTGAAGCCCAAAATCAGGCACAAGTGGGTAGTCAAAATCTAATCCAGTCAAAAGATCAAAATAATATCAAAGTCACTATTAATATGGCCAATAATGCATCAATTGATTACATCAAAGAAGAATCATAAATTTAAAGTGTCTTAGATCTCCTATAGTATTTTTTCAATTGGCACCAATCAAATGAATCGTGGCCAACATCTCTAATGATGTATGTGAATACTATTCCTAATCCTCCATCCTCCATCACCCCATCTTATCATGATCTTATCATTCATTTTAATTTTAATCCTCCATCACCCATCATACCATCTTATCTAGATCCTATCATCCATAAAAATCAAGCTCTAATTGAATCCATACCTCACATCACCTCCATATGTATCATTATCTCTCTTAGGGGCAATGATGATACCTGGTCTAGATATCTAGAGGGATCATAATCAATAATCACAAGAGGTCATGTGGACCCTAATACATCTAGTATAAATAACATGGTCCTAACATCACACATCCCTAGAATAGGTGTTGGCTGAATATCACAATAGTGTCTACATTTAGAATTTCACCCACCTCTAATAAATCAAGATGTCATCAATAATACCAAAAAAATAAAAAATATATCCAATAGTGAAAACTAGTCTTCTCACACCTTGGGAAAGTACCATGATGAGAATCAATTTTTGGCATCATGCTAAAATAATCTATTGTTTGCATTATACCTCATAACTTGGGGTCACAATCCATCATCCCTTATCCATCCCCTCCATCCATCATCTTCCATCATAACATACATCTTATCCCTCATTCCTTCTTGTCTTGACCTTTGTAAGGAAGCATAAGGTGTCTTGAAATTTTTTTGACATCATCTTCATATATCCTTTAATGGACACCTAGACAACTAAACATCTAATCCCTTCATGATGTGGTCATTGGTAATCACTAGCCCCTTATTCCTTGGTACTCATACCCTTTTTAGCATCATCCCCATCCTCTTATCACTCATCCATCATCCCATCCATCCTCATCCTGGTTACTAGGCTTGGTATTCCCTTTTCGAGTAAGCCCATTTTTATAGTGTACATATATATTCCAAAAACCCTAAAAATCACAAAATTTGAAAAAGCCAAAAATCACAGTCCATAGTGTCTTGTCTTATGCCTAATACTCTAGTCACATTTGTCTCCATCACCACATCTAATACCTATCCCATCCATCCTATTATCCATATACCCATCCCAAATACTATCCAATTTCTATCTCCTAATGTTTTTTCTTGGAACCAAATTAGAGTGGTCACCCATCTCCCCATTTCCTCCTCATCCTTTTGACTAGGCATTACAACATACACAACTTTATCAAATAATTTGGTCTATCACCCATCATTTCCCTATCATTACCTCTTCATATCTATCACCCATCCAATCACTCTTTTGATAATATGGAAGGTAATTTATCCCATCACTTTCCATATCAATGCTTTTTCATATCTAGCACCCATCCAATCCCTATTTGATAGTATGAAAGGCATATGATCCCATCACTTATTTATCATTTCATATTCATATATATAACCCATCCAATCCCTATTCAATATTTGAAAGGTATATGATCCCATCACCTTTCTATCAATGCATCTCCATACCTAACACCCATCTAATCATTATTTTACTAGTATATAAGGTATTTGATCCCATCACCTCCTAATCTTTTTCTAGATTAGACTCTTGCAAGGTTTTTTCTTTCAGTAATCCTTGGTCATCTTCACACCCATATTCTCATCCACATCCTTATCCTAATCCTAATCTCTCATCTAATTCCATACCTTTATCCAAATCACTAGTCAATCATCATCATCATCAATAGTATATCCCCAATCCACATCTATTCTTAATCCATGATCAAATCCTAATCCCACCTATCACCCCATCATTCATCCCATCATTAGACAAGACATTATGAAATTACATGTAGATACTTTTGTGTGTTCTTGATTGTCTTGTTTGCATATTTTTCTCTTATGACTTATTCACATCATGTCTATTTTTATCTATTAGGCAATGAACAAGGATGATATGAGGCCACCCAAGGTTGAAATAATTCTTATAAGTGCCCTCAAGGATGAAAAGTTCACTATTTTCCCATGCACTTTGGAACCATGTCCTCTAGGTCATGCTTATATCATGGGGCATACTGCCAAGTTTTATATTTAACGGATTTATTAGAATATGATGATCCTTATGAAAACTATGTTGGATTGATCACCTACACTCTCATCATCTCATCATCCTTATTCCCATTGCTAATCTAATCCTCTCAACTCATCCAAATAATATCTAATATTTTATCCTTGACTCATCATTTGAGTCATATCCTTATATCATTAACATGTCTAATCATCCACATCATCATCACTTTCTAACCATTAATCCTCATCTTCATCATCTTATAGTCATAAGTACATCAACCTAAGGTATTTTACACTATGTAGGCAATAATTGGACACTTTTTAGTGACCAAGGATAGATCAACCACTATCTTGTCTATCACTCCCTTGCATGTGTCTTTATTAGGGTAATCATCATTAATCACATTAGGTCTCATTGATTTGATGTAATGTAGTCTAGTTTTTTTCCCTTGACTATTGGTCACTTGATCATTTTACTTATTCTGTATCATCACATCCATCATATTGATCAATTTAACCTTGAGCTACACCCATCATTAGTCTCATAAAATCATCAGTCTATCCTAGCCCATAGATCTCCTTTGTATGCATCCTTACTTGGGATACATATAAATATTTTAGCCTTTTAATCCTATCATCATCATGTTATGGTTGATTCCACCTTGGGATGTGTTGACAACCATAACACCCATCATCTTTAATCCTTGTGCATGTGTCTTTGCTAGGGGTATAATCAATTTTTATCTCACTACTTAGATTGATCATCTTCTATCTCACACTTAGCATCCCATACCCTCATATATTCATCTCATCCCACCCATCATTTCCTATTTTGAGTGACCATCCATCTCATTGATCCCCATATGCCCCTCAAGGGGGAATCATATCCACTAACATCATATCTACTAACATTCATCCATGAAATGGTTTTTATTTGAAATACCATTAATCCTTCCACTTCACTCCACTCACAATTCCCTTTAAAAGAGGGGGAAATTGTATGCATCTAAATTCACATGCTTATATTATTGTCACTAATATTCCTATTAGTCAACACTAATTATACTTAATCTAATTTATCTCACTAATTTATCCCCCTTTTCTATCCATTTATCTAATATTCCTCTTCTATTATTATTCATCTTCTAACCTTTTCCATCCCCACCAATCAATTAATTATCCCAAATATTTACTATCCCATCCTAATCCCATTTACCTCTTATTTGGGAATTTTGAATTCCCAATGGCCCACCTACTAGCCTATGTCTCGGCTCTCCTACACCCCTATTCCCTAATAACCTACCTAATCTATATGTAATCCATCCCTAATCCTAACTAATCCCTAAGAGGTTTCTATAATTTGAGGATTCTAGAATCCTCTCTATTCTAACCCATCCTCTCTAGAAGCCTCTAAAATCTAGAGGCTTTCAAGGAATTTTAAATTCCTTTTAGTTCTTCACCATTGATCTCATTCAACCAACTTCAAACCTTATCCATTGATCTCTCCTCCAAAATTTATTTAAACCACTCCATTCCTCCATAGAGGGTCATCTATCAAGATTCTAACAAATACATGTCTAATTAGAAACTATAATTCTTCATTAAATCCCCATTCCAAATCAATCATCCATCAAACATCCTTGATAAAGCATCCTAATGTCACATATCTGAGTCAAAGGTAATCCTAATCCTCTTGTTTTAATCCATTTAATCTTGGTTTGGGGAATTTATCTTTAGGATTTATGTGTAGGATTGAATTATGCATTCATCCAATTACATTTAGGTCTTAATGGATTTAGATCTTAACTAGGTAGTTGGAGATTTTGGGTTTTTGATTAAATTATGTAATCAAATCCTTTTGTGCTCAATTTTCCATATACATTTATAATGTGAACACATAATTTAAAAAAGGTATGGAAATAGTGTCATGAAAACACATGGGCATGGAAATATTTAAATATAGTGGGACAATAATATCCCACTCATAGGACTTATGTGTGGTGGCATTCCCAGAAGGATGGTTGAAAAAAAAAATCATGAAAACTAATCATGACTTCCTTAGAATCTTCTTCTGATAGTCACCTGAGGTAGAAACCTTCAAGTTTATTCTAATAGAGGACCTATTTATTATCATGTATTGGGAAACTTTTAGCCTAATATCCACTTCTTATGTCTAGGTTAGCCCAAGAGGAAGACTTCCATAGAGAAGGTAATGTCTGATTGGAGCATACCATTTAGGATGAAGCATTTTTTATTGGTTCACTTGGTGTATCATATTAGTTGGGTTGATCTCAATGATGAATTGAATGAGACCCTATATTAGGACCATATTATTAGGTTTGACCCTAATATCAAATTATTTTAACTTGGCCATACACTAACCTCTGCATTATCCCAATTCATTATTCCCCAACATGAGTTATACATCTATATCTCAAAAATGGCATGCACTTTATTCATAATAATATAGTGTCTAAACTTATTCATAGCTTTGACTAGTACATATCTAGGTTTTTCTATGTTAGAATACTTTAGTTAGACATATTTTAAGTCGGTAATCATGAATGCTATTGGGTTCTCATCTCCATCTAAATTTTAGGTTAGCATGGTAGTTATGGTGTACTTAGAAGAAAAAGAGTAAAGGTGTAAATCATTCATGTAGTTTGGATTGATTAAGACCAATGCTTATATTTGGATTCATTGATTTTTTTTAAGGATTTCCTATCTATAAGACTCCATTCCACCTTTTATTCCTATTTTCAACATTACATTCAGAGGTTTAACAATTTTAGGAAAATTAGATATGAATTTGTGCATGAAGTTACTCTTACCAAAGAATGAATTAATCTATGGTGTGCTCAAAAGAAAAAGAGTAAAGGTAGAAATTATTCATTTAGTTTAGATTGATTAATACTAGTGCTTACATGATGGATTCCTTGATTTATTTGAAGGATTTCTTAGATATATGAATCCATTCCACCTTTTCTTCCTATTTTTAACATTATTCAGAGGTTTAACAATCTCAACAAAACTATACATGAATTTGTGCATGAATTTAATCTTATGAAACAATGACTTAAGCTATGGTGTTCTCAAAAGAAAAAGAGTAAAGGTAGAAATATTAATTTATTCTAAAAAATTGATCACCTCCTTGGTTATGTTCATTTCCACTACTTCAATCCAAGTTATGAAATAATTACTCTATGTGAGTATGAACTTGTGACATGTTGAGGAATTTAGATTTATAACTCCTAAAAAATTGAGTCCCCATTAGGTGAATGGTCATCCTTTGATGATGAGTCAAAAAATAATTACAATTTGAACCTATAATTTAGCAAAGGTATGGAAATAGTGACATGAAAACTCATAGTCATGGACATACCTAAAGATATTGGGACAATAATATCCCATTAAAAATATTTTATGTGTGGTGGAAATCTTGAAAGGATGGCCACTACTTAAATTTTCATTAAAACTAGTGATGACTTCTTAGGAATCTTCTTCTGATAGGCACCTAAGGTAGATACCTTCATAATTATTATGATAGAGGACCCATTTATTAGCATGTAATTGGCCAATTTTAGACTAAGGGCCCTTTTCTATGTCTAGGTCAACCTAGGAGGAAGACTCCCATAGAGAATTTAATGTATGATTGGAGCATACTAGTCATGATGAAGCATTTGTAATTGGTTCACTTGGTGTATCATAATCTTGGGGTTGATCTCAATGATCAATTAAGTGAGACCCTATCTTATAACCATATGATAAGGTTTGACCTTAATATCATATTATTTTAACTTGGCCATCCACTAACCTCTTCATTAACCCAATTTATTATACACTAACATGAGTTATACATTTGTATCTTGGACAATGACATGCACTTTATTCATAATAGTATAATGCCTAAACTTATTCATAGCTTTAAATAGTGCATATCCATGTTTATCCATATTAGAATAATTTAGTTAGACATCCTTTAAGTTGGTAGTCATGAAGGCTATTGGGTTCTCATTTTTATCCAAATTCTAGGTTAGCATAGTAGTTATGGTGTGCTCAAAATAAAATAAGTAAAGGTAGAAATAATTCATGTAGTTTGGACCAATTAAGTCTAGTGCTTATATTCGGCTTCTTTGATTTCTTGGAAGGATTTCATAGCTATAGGAATCCATTACACCTTTTCTTCCTATTTTTAACATTACATTTAGAGGTTTAATAATCTCAAAAAAACAAGATATGAATTTGTGCATGAGGTTACTCTTACCAAAGAATGACTTAATCTATGTTGTGCTCAGAAGAAAAAAAGTAAAGGTAAAAATGATTAATGTAGTTTGAATTGATTAAGACTAGTTATTCCATGATGGATTTATTGATTTATTGGAAGAATTTCTTAGTTATAAGAATCCATTCCACCATTTCTTCCTATTTTTAACATTACATTCAGAGGTTTAACAATCTTAGCAAAACTAGATATGATTTTGTACATGAATTTAATCTTACCAAAGAATGACTTAAGCTATGGTGTTCTCAAAATAAAAAGAGTAAAGGTATAAATCTTAATTTAGTATAAAAACTTGATCAAATCCTTGGACATGTTCATTTCCACTACCTCAATCCACCTTATGAAATAATTATTAGATGTGAGTGGTGGCATTCCCAAAAGGATGACTGGTACTTAAATTTTCATGAAAACTAGTGATGACTTCCCTAGAATCTTCTTCTAATAGGAACCTGACGTAGACACCTTCATAATTACTCGGATATAAGACCCATTTATTAGCATGTAATGGGCCAATTTTATCCTAAGGCCACTTTCCTATGTCTATGTCAGCCCAGGAGAAAGATTCTGATAGAAAAGGTAATGTCTGATTAGAGCATACCAGTCAAGATGAAGTATTTATAATTGGTTCACTTGGTATATCATAATATTGGGGTTGATCTCAATGATCAATTGTGTGAGACCCTATCCTATGACCACAATATTAGGTTTGACCTTGATATCATATTATTTTAACTTGAACATCTACTAACCTCTACATTCTCCCAATTTATTATACCCCAACATGTGTTATACATCTTTGTCTCAAATAGTGGAATGTACTTTATTTAGAATAATATAGTGCCTAAACTTATTCATATCTTTGAATAGTGCATATCTATGTTTGTCCATGTTTTTTTTAGGCATCCTTTAAGTTTTTAATCATGAAGGCTATTGGGTGCTCATCTCCATCAAGCTTTGAGGTTAGCACGGTAGCTATGTTGTGCTCAAAAGAAAAAGAGTAAAGGTATAAATCCTTCATGTAGTCTAGAATGATTAAGACCAGTGCTTACATGATGGATTCCTTGATTTCTTAAAAGGATTTCCTAGCTATAGGAATCCATTACACCTTTTCTTCCTATTTTTAACATTACATTTAGAGGTTTAACATTCTCAACAAAACCAAACATGAACTTGTGTATGAATTTAATCTTACAAAAGAATGACTTAAGATCATTTTTATTATTAGGTAGAGGTAATCTACAAACCACACTAGCACATTCAAGCTTGGTGGAAATACCCTCCTTGGTGATGACATGGCCAAATATCTTACCTTTTATCAAACTAAATACACTCTTCTTTAGATTGAGAGAAATAAAATACCTCCTACACCTTTCAAACACGTTATATAGATGGTGAACATGATTTCACTTGTGTTTTTAAAAATGGTAAAGTTGTCCATATAAATATTTATACACTTACTAATTAGACCTTCAAAATTGAAGTCTATGTCTGTCTAAAAAGTGGATCATGTATTTTTGAGGCCAAATGGCATTCATCTATAAGTAAATGTGGCCCTTTAGTTTTAAAAGTAGTCTTATATCAGTCTTATAGGCTAGTTAAAACTTGATTTGATCTTGAGAATCCATCCAGGAAGGACATCATCTAAGATATAATTACCATCTAGATCATCTGATCAAGGGAGGGAAATGGGTAGTTATATTTGGTAGAATCCCAACTTAGAATTTTAAAATACACACACATTCATATTTATCCATTATTATTTTGAACAGACACTAAGTTATCTACCTAGGTAGAGTGACTGATTAGGAAGATATTCCCTATTGAAAGGAGCTTTTAAAATTCCTTGTGAAGGAGTGGATATAGGATAGGGTTCATAGACCACTACCTCTATTAGAAAGGATTTTGGTTTTTCTTAGTGGGATAATGTGTGTGATCACATGTGGGTCAAAGAACTTAAGGTATCATAGACCTAGGTGATAACATTTTAGTATTGTAATAACAACCTTCTAAGTTATTTTATATCAATAAGGGTACAATTTGGGCTAATATGAACATTGTAAGGCTAGTTTGATGATATCATATAGATAGTTTTGGTCCTTTAATCTAGGTGTATTAGTCTCTTAGGTTTATGTGTAGGCCTATCAAGGTTGAATATCCTTTCAAGGAGGATCATTCCATTTTCAGCTTAGTTTTATTTTATATTCATAATACCATATAGGTCAATATAGGCCATAGTCTACATCTCTTAGTTTATCCATTTTAACCTCATATATGACTTGGGTTTTAAATACTCTAAGATTATTAAATAATTCCAAGATATGATATTTATCCTTGAAGGCCTAGAAGTTTTAATAATTATCTAGAACTATGGAACATGGGATTAGTTCAAAAAAAAATCATGCAATCATGTGTCATTAAAGGGTGTTACATTTGTAGTAGAGGTTGTTGATCAATTAACCCCCCTGTTTTCCTCCATAGGAATGGGAATGAAATTGAAAGCATTGAAAATTTATATTATATCCCATTCCTTATGTTTATACTTCCTTAAATGGTAAAATTTACATAGGAATTTTCTCTTGACTTGGTTCACTACTAGCTCAAAATACCCAAATATTTTAGTTATTTGACCCTATGTTTCAACATGAACTATAGTCATAAGATCAAGGCTTTATACTCCACCAAGTTATTATTACAAGGTAATTTCAGCCTATAAACAACCAAATGTCATTTCATTTATGATTTAATAAAAATAATTCCTCTTCTAGAGCCATTATTCAAATAGGCCCCATAAAAGTACAAGGAGCATAGCCCTAAAAGTGTAGGGTCTTTGTCAGCTTGGGTTTTAGCATGTTTTTTGGATAGAGTAGAGATGCCTATATTACAAGGTATTAGGTTTACCCTTTCATTGATTACATTATATTATGTGATAATATTTATCATCATAAGCTCACTATCAACATGAATTTTGTTGGCCACACCCATCCAAAGAAACCATATATGTGAAAAGTTAGCTGTCATGTATCCATTTAGGTTTTTATCCTAGTCTCTATTGAGTAACTTCTCATAATATTTTGACATATCAAACACTTGGATGTATATGAATTTATGGACCTTGGGTTCAAATTATGATTGCATATACACATTCAATAGTTTTCCTACCACTTTGACTTTGGTCTTATCTAATTGGACCATTAGTTTGTCTTACTTAATAGGGGCTAGTCCTATTTTTTTTTAAATCCCCACATTCATGACATTTTCAAAGTCATTTGAGTCAATTAGATAGTTTTGAAGGTTATTTACAAATAGTCTAATAGTAAGGAATATGTGTGGGACCTAAATTTTATTCTTGTGTGTCAACACATTGGTGTGCCTAGGATTAGATTTGGGTTGAACCACTTTACCTATGAGGGAATTTAGGAGGATATCTCTTTACCCAATGATTTGAGAAAGCTCATGAAAAATTAGGTTTTCATTGATCTTCTTCATGTCCTCCACTATGATATACCTAATCTTGATAGTCGAAGGTTGGAATTATTCAAGTGGGTTAGGATTATTAGCCTTTGGAGGTCAGGGATAATTTTAGGGCCAAGGATAAGTGGATGTGGTAAGAGAAGTTTGTTGTGTCTAATTATTAAGAGTGTAGTTGTTCCTTTATAACTAATGGAAAACATACACCTCATTGGTGGCCTCTTCTAGAACATTATCCTTTTGGTTATCTAAATATAAAGTTTTTAACACCATGGAGTATTGAAAAATTAGGGGTATCCATATGATTGTTGACATTAGGGTGATTTGGGACCACCTCATATTATTCCATCTCTATTTGGAAGATGTCAAAGATAATGTAGAATTTAATTTAGTATAATTATCCATGTTAGGTTATGTTGTGCACATGACACCATTTTGGAAATGCCAACTTACAAATGTTCATCAAGTAATTGATTAGTCAAGGGATCTATTTGGTTTTTAAAAGGGTTATGGGGGTAGTTGTATATTTAATAGGTGAATTTTATGTTTTAAGTCTCACCAAAATTATTCCAAAATTATCTTTAGAGGCCCAATAATTCATTGGTAAGCTTATATACCATGTATTATATATCATCCTATTCATTATTTGTGGATTATTAGGGTAAAATTTGGAAATTATTCACAATAAGCACTAATAATTGACTATGGGATTAAGGAAATACTTTATTATTAATAATGATAAGGAATCCAAGTGTTGGTTAGAAGTGATGTTCCTCAAGGGAAGCTGATTTGTCACTAGCACTAGTTATGGTGTAGGTACATTTTGGCCATTGGTAAAGAGGGGATATAAAGAGGAAGATTAAATATTTAATTCAGGATGGTATGCACTAATAGACCATGAGGGTTGAGATTCATATCTACTTTTATGGCCTCAATTTAAGCTAGGGGGAAACCTATCACTAATTTATATCTACATAGAACATAAAAGTATAAGGATCTAACACATTTTTATGCATTTCAAGGTCTAATTGGTTATCTAGTATATAAAACACAATGATCTAGTTGGACATATTTTGAAACCTAGAATTGAAATTCCTTATGAGCTTATTTTGATCTCTCTTGATGCATGTGAGCTATTGATACACCATACTTGGGTCAATTTTTGCCAAACTAGGTAATGAACATATTGTTGAATTGGTCCCAACTCATATTGGAACTTTTATGAAAATTTAATAACTAATAATACTCTACATCCATTAAAGTGAATGATAAAATTCTACAAGCAAAATTATCATGTTCAACATTTAGAAGATTGAGAGTAGTTTTATATGATATTACGTGTTCTTTATCAGTACTTCCTACAACTAATGTGAATCTTGGGAGGTAAAATTTTGGGTTCCTATTAAGGTCATGGAAAGAATTATGAATGTCAATGGAAGACCCAAACAACCATGCCATAGGTGAAACCATAAGTGGAAGTTGGCTATAGGCTAACTAAGAGGATGAGCTAGTAGGTGTGACCAAAAGTTTTAGCCTTTCTCTAGCAATTTTGGTTCTACTCTAGCATAAAAAATTGGATATTATAAATCATACAAGACATACTCAGGATCTAGTGATATTCATAGTAGGATCCAATATAGATATTAACTTAGATCTTTCCAATCAATGAGAATGGGTTCCCTCATTTTAGTGCCAACTATTGTCACTCCTAAATATGATCTTGGGAAACACCTATGACATTAGGCACCAAGAAGATACTCAGGTAAAAATTGGGGGAATAAAATATTATCATTTTAGGATTTATACTGAGTCAATAAAAGGCAAAATCTATAATTATTTGGATCCATTTAAAATCCTACTTGGAACAGATCTCCAAGAGATGTAGTGCTACTACTAGAGGCTCAATACTAGATGTCTCACTGACACACATAAATTCAATACTTATAGATTAACCAATTATGATTGATTAAATTTTTGAATCTACCATATTTAACTTCACCATTTATAAAAAAATATGGGACATAGATCAATTTTTCATAAATAAACATCAAAAGGGAGAGAAGGTAAGGCAAAAAATAAAACCTTTGAATTAGGTGGCCTACACTAATGCTTCTAACACAAAAACATGCCCTGATATAGTTACACCATTGTATGCTAAGTTTCATGATGGATTTAGATATAGTAAATAGGTAAATATTCTAAGGTAAAATTCTAAATGCTTGATATAGGGATTCTTTTAGTGGATAAATGCAAATAGGTTTATTTTTAACCACATAGTTCCTAACAAATTTCAAATAAAATTAAATAACTAAAGAACTTAATTATAATAGCTAAGATTAATCATAATTAAGGCATGAATATTTTATAATATCATATATATCATTCTTATAATTGGTGTTAATTTATTAAAATAGAAAGGAATTAGAACACATCTATGAACTAGACACATTTAATTGAAATATTGATTTAGCATTGATATGACAATGTTTGGTCACAATAGAGTTGACCTTTTCAAAAATATTACATATAAATATATATAGAGGGGAATGGAGGTTATCTCATAATAAAATAGGTTCCCATTCTGGGCCATCATGGCCTAAAATGTTTGTAATATAATTATACCAAAAGATCCCATATACTGAAATAATTAGAATAGAATTCCTAGGGCCCATTAAGAGAGAATCAAGAGGAGGTTGGCGGTAGGTTACTTTAGAATTACTTAGGAAAGGCCTCCTTAGCTACCAGTGTGGCTACCACCAATTCAAATTCCTAATCCAATTTATCTAGGTTCATAGGAGGATCTTAAAAGATCAAATCAGCTTGGCCCAACAACCACTCATGAAATAGGAATGGGACCTCTAGGGAGATATTTACCTTAGAAACCTAGCTAATGCTATACATTTAATGGATTTATAGATCCATAATCACTTTGGACCCATATTGGTTGGATTTTTCCACATTTTTTTGCATGACCTAGTTGAATTGAGCCATGTGGACCTCAAATTAATCCTTTTTAAGAAGGCTGCTATATGGGTGGAATAAAATAGTGATTATAACCTATTTAAAATAGGGTTGGATCAACTCTCTAATATTTTATAGAGGACTGATTACCATTTGTGTCATGGTTATCCACTCCTCAATTGAATTCCTCATGTTCTTAGTAAAAGTCTAGTAGAGGTTTATGTCTACTATAGGCATAAGCTTAAAGAACATGCCTTTGTGAATAACCACATCGAACCTATTGTACTTTCTGTTTATGTGAATAATTCCTTAAAATTATGATTGATTACATTTAAGGTTCTATTTTATTGTATTCAAGGCTCTAATCACTTTTTTGAGAGTTACGAATAGCTACACTAGGGACTCCTCAACTCAGCCAATTAAATCTACTAGGAAATTTCTCCTTACCTATGATCTAAGTGCTCTAACTTGATCTTTCATGTCTTCCATGAGATTATTAGTCAAATTTTTAGTATATTGGATCAATAATATAGGATATTTGGCCACTTTATCCTCCTTGATGGATGTCCTCACTTTGGTGAGGGAGAAGATATCATGCTCTATTATCCACAACACTAGGTATCCTTCCTAAGTAAATCTCTACATAAGAACTCTCTTCATGATCCTAGTTTCTATATAAAACTCCCATTGGACATTAATGTCATCTTAATAGAGAATTTTTGGTCCCTATAATTTGGTAGGTGTTAAGTCCTAGACTAATTTGGACTTGAACTAATTCTTATGGTAGTGGAAGAGAATGAAGGAACGATGCTAAAGATAGAGGTAGATGGTGGAGGCTTGGGTGGAGGAGGAATGGAAAAATCACAAGGAATAAAAGAGTGGAGGAGGAGGGGGCATGAAAGTAGAATAATGAAAGACAAATGGGTATCCCTAATGGGAATAATTGGGCACACCATTGGTCAAGGGTCATGTTGACTTATGGATCAATGATACTTATTAGTGGGGTGTTCAATTAACAATGAGGAAATTAATTGGCTAAATATGAATATGTGAAGGAGAATTATGGAGTGATGGGATGGGAACTCTAAATATATGGTAGAGAGGGAGCTACCTTTTGTCTTTTATTATATATCTTACCTAAATTAGCTAGATCTATAACTATAGTTGTAAGAATTAAGCTGGAAAATGGAACCCATATCGAGGGAACAATTGAATTTAGCTTCTTCTTAATTTTGGGAATCATGCTAAAATTATCATATGCTAAAATAATTAAATGAGTTGTGGTGTAAATTTTTACCAGAGAAACACATACTACTGGAGGACTAACTAAAGGAATTATGGAGCTAGGAACCATTGTAATTGTGTATACAAGTGCACTTGTTGTTGAGGTGGACATCAAGTTATTAGAGATGTGGATACCAAGAGGTGTCTACATTAGATGAGTATCTAATGGATCCATTGATGTGGAAACCATTATGTATGCTAACACTATAAATCTAGGAATCACTAAAAGTTTAACACTCTTTATAGTTACAATAGTTGGAACTTATGCTAGGATATATAGCCAAAGCTAGGGGCACCTAAATGAATTAGAGAGTTAAACCAATAGTAACTAGGGAAGGCCTCATTGAAATAGACTTGGTAGGAGAATGAAATCTTGGGGGTGGTCTGGTAGGTTATGTAGGGATGGAATCAATAAGGGAAGGAATCTCTAGTGTCACCCCTTGTTGGTCCCACTCTAAGATCATTGCAGGAATGATCTCATGTTAGATATTGTAGTGTGGTATATTATTTTTACATGAGTCTATCATGGGACTCACTTAATTAGACATTGGGATAGCATAAGACTCTTTATTTATATGATATCTAATCCCTATATATGTGTGTACTAGTATCTTGCTTGATAATGTGATCAATCATGTATTTTCCTATGTTATTATAATCTTGGCTTTACATTTGTTAACAGAGCTAGGAATTCATATGAGAATCTACAAAGTTTTTGTATGTCACTAGCTATGGGAATTTTTATCCAAGTAAACGGTAACAAATTTTGGTATATGCATATTTACATCTCTTTTAGGTGATAATGGGATAGTAGAGATATTGCATGCATATATTTTTTTATAATTTTTTATGTCCATTCCTATGAGTTAATTTTATTTATATATGCTTAAAATATTTAGTGTTTTCACAATATCCCAAAATTATTGGTGGTTTAATTCAATATAATTCTATATCTACAACCACATCCATCTCCATCATACTATCATAATAACTATTTAAATCACCATCCTTGTAATATTCACTATTGACTATTAAAATTATAGTTTTTCATTATTCTTCAAAGGTATACTAATTTCTCTACATCCCATCTAAATCTTGCTCAATTTCTTACATCTAGTTTCAAACCCAAACATGCATATTGCATCATGTTTTTAGCCTATATCAAATTCAACCTACATAAAACTTAGCATGTTGTATCCTTTGAGTTTGAGTCCTTATACCTTAGATCTTGATCTAGATCAAAACCTACATATCTCCTTCATTATCACCTCAACAACATCTACTTAACTATACACTACTCACCTCAAGCTACTAAAATGGACTTTTATTAGATTCCAACTCCTTGGTATATATACTCACATGATGATTAAAAGTATGATATAATTTGTTTGGTTTTATGATATTTTTACTATATATATTTTTTTATTTTATAAACTATAATATTTAAAAAAAATATTAAAAGTATATAATATATTTTGTCAAAGGTATAGTCTTTAAACTAGTATGTTAAGGGTCCATAGGGTGAATCCCACAAATAGGATAATATATTTAAAAAAAAAAATGGGATGGATTTTGATTAGTTAGTGTTATCACTTGTATTTTCACCCTTTGAGGAGATGTCCCATCTCTCCTCATCCAAATGGCACAATTGAAACACCTATAGGATTTTGGGTAGCCTAAGGATGAGGTGAATCTCTAGATAGGTCTATCTCCCTTGATGTACCACTTTGGATCACTAATACACCTAAAATTTAGGGGGAAAAATGGAGAGAGAAAAATTAAATAAAAATATCCTAATGGAGGTGATACACCAAATAAGTTGATGACTTCCAACTAGTTGCATGTTACACATCAAACCAAGAGACTAACCAAACATAAACTTCTCCAATATGCATCTTCTCACATCAATATTACATTATGAGGTTATGGATGAATTTTTAGGTTAGGAGGTCTAACAAAGAGGCCTATAATGGAAATATTGAATAGACTAACTCACTCAACCTTAACACTTCCTAGAACACTTCACATGCCCTGCAAGAAGAAGCTTTCTAACTGAAAATATGATGAATAATGAGATAACATGATAAGAAAATCTTAGTTATCACTAATAAAGATAAATCATCAAAGTAAAACATAATATTAATATTCATAAAGAGGTAAAAATCAGTAGTATTATTGATCAAATGGTATTTAAATGAGTAGGGTTTTTCCATATTCAGGTGAAGAATAAGTTATAATAGCAAAAAAGCTAGGTCTTATAGAACTTAAGAGAGAGATGAAAATAGAGAAGTCAAAGGGTCAAAAGTAAACTTATAAAGCTTGTAAAATGAGTTATTTTTTCATGATAAGATGATATGGGATGATCCATGAAAGGTTAGAATAGACAAGTGGCCATATAAGGCATGAAACTCATGAAAAGTGGCATGAAAGTTCTCATTCTGGCTTAGAAAACTACCTTCATGATTTTGACACATTTTAAAATTCCCAAAAATTATTAGAGAAATGTATGATGATTTTAATGAGATTTAAATGTCTTGTAAATTCTTCTCCATTCATTAATTTTATTCTTGGTCATCTAAAATCATCTTGAAATGATTGATCACTACCAACACTCCAAGTAACTCTTCTTTCATACAACCTGCACACTTGGCCTCCAAAAAGGCATCAATTTTACATGAAAATTAATAAAAGATAATTTATTAAATTTTTAAATACCCTCTATGGAATTATACTACTTAGTCACACCTTAAAAAACCGTCCACATGAATTTTCCACACTTCTCACTAGTTTGGTCACTATGCTAGTTTTAACTAGCTAAGCTGAGAGTTACTATTTGCACATCTAGGATTATTTTCAAGTCATTAAATGGGTATAATGAGTTATATTAAGTATTAATATTCCCTCCAAACTTTATTTCATCTATTTAAACCTTCTATAACTTACAAAACACATAAAATAGTCAAAATTACCCTATTTTGTACCTTGTCTATACAATTTTGTATAGTCCAATAGGATGGGGAGGATATTGATAAAGTAATATAAAACTTCCAACAACTTTAATGGTAAAAATATGAAATTATATATTCTTCTCACCTTTATTTCTCCAATTGGGTCCTTGTAAGGGTTTTGAGTAGTTTGACCTCTTAAGCTTTATTCATAAAGGTTAGATGTTAAAGTTGCGAAAAAATTATAATAGAGAATATAATATTACCATTATAATCTTATCTAAAATAATTTTTCCTCCATGAAAATCCTCCAAGAAGATATGAGCACTCAAAGCTACCTACTTGAGCCTGTTTCTTCCATTTCCTATAGGTCTAGTTATCCTAAAGCCTAAAAATGGATTTTCAATGGCTTCATTTACATATAAATATATTATAAACATATTTTATGGACCTATTAACATTCCCAAATGGATTATAATTCCCCTCTCATGGTGGAAGTGAAAATGACTTCCTATTTGGCTTTAGGCCTAAACCCTGCATACATAATCCTGACTATATTTCTTGTAGGTTTGGACCACTTTTTAGGTTTAATACTTAATTTATTGGTTTTAAATGTTTTCATAGGTTTAATTCAACTTCTCACACATTATTTAAAGGTTCACATAACTCCTGGTCCATCATTTCATCCCTTTCATTCAAACTTGCCAGTTTATGCATGAGGGGAAGTCTACCTTTTAAAGAGTCTATCTTATATCTTGAGGAGGTTATGGGGTATATATACCTGATCAAAGATAAAATAATTGAATATAACATAATAATTTCCTATATAATCCTCTCCAATACCTATTTTGTCTAGACAAATATGGGAAGTGCCCTCTCTCTAAGAAAATATAGAGGGAACTTCCCATATTTGTCTAGACAAAATAGGTATTGGAGAGGATTATATAGGAAATTATTATTTTATATTAAATTTTTGTCTCTTTTATCAGGTATATATACCCCATAACCTCCTCAAGATATAAGATAGACTCTTTAAAAGGTAGACTATGTGAATGACAGTCAAAAAATGACTATGTATTACCCTTTAGAGAGGGTTTCTTGCTATGATATTGATTAGAGGACCTTAATATATGTAAATTACACCTTTTTAGATAATTAAAAATGTTCAAAACTCTTGTTACCCATGCTTTCACTTTGAAAGTATCCTCACTTGGTTAGACCTGACTGGTAAGCTAACCCTATTTGTTATGTTTCTCCTACCTATAGGTGTAAGTCACACTTTGAGATCTACTTGCATTGATAGGGTCATATTAAAACTATTAATACTATCCCATAATTATTTGAACAACCTATACCATTTATTTCCATGAAAAAGACTCAGAATAGTTATCAACTAGCTCACTGTTAGCTATAGTCACTTACAACTAACTATACTGTAGCTACCAAGACTTATAGGTGTAGATCGTAACTTGGAAAATATGTCAATTAGTTTTTAAAAAACATATGAAGCTTTAGGAATAAATATTATCTAATAATTTTTTTTATATTTTTAGGTCATTACACTTAAGATCACACCATGGACTATGAGACCTATAACTAGATATAGGTGGCCTTTTCTTGTGAAAGGATACCTATAGATGTGAATTACACAATGATATATATACCATGATCCTTTGGATATACCATAATGTCTATTATATTCATTTTCCATCTTATAATGTTTATTTTCTCATGCTTAAGCCCTTGCAATGGGTGATGTGCATTTTAATTCCTGGTTGTAGGTAAACAAATTGGGAATTAGGTACACCTGTAGGTTACCTTAAGAGGCAAAACAAAATTCATCATTATATTTAGGTGACCATTATGATACTTTAAAATCCTTCTCAATTTTGAAGGTCATTTATTCATGAGTACATATTTCACTTGCAACCTTGGGTGTAAGGCCTTCCTTAAAACTCAAAATCTTATAGGTGACTATTGCTTGAATTTAGTGACTAAAAGGCAACTTTAGACCCTTCAACAACTAGCCTCCATTATTAATTTATCCTTAAAAATTTTAAAATTTATTTTACTATGTGGAGACTATAATTTATGGTCACCTATATGTCATAAAACCCTTGATAACCTTTCTACATGGTCCTGAAAAGAGGGCCCAAGCCTCTATTTTGTATTTTTAGGGAAAATAGTCTTGAACATAGTTAATTTATATTTGAGGGTGATATATACCTCTATTTACCATCCAAACCATCAAAAAGTCCTATCACGAGTCTTCCTTTACACTATTACTTCCAAAAGTTCCTTCTCATGATCTAATCACTTCAAAAGGATCTTTATTCCTTGTTAAGCCACCTCTAGGTGTAGATTTTCAATGTATACAGGCAATGGGAAGAATATGGACAATATGAATTGATATAGGCCTCTTTTGAGTTGTATATCCATCTTAAAAACATAAAATTGATTATTCACACCTCCAATATCTTGAACCATTACAAAGGCTTCCATCATAGCATGACATCATAAATGAAGGCTCTTGTATGTGTGTATGGTTGAATGTGGATAATGAACATGAAATGAAGTAAAAGAGTGGATGAAATGATTTATGGAAAAATTAAACTCATTTCCAATCCCTTAATTACATGATATAAATTAAATAAAACCTACGACCAATTCTATAACATCCATTTCAACATGAAAACCACTTGCAAACATATGGAACAAAGTAGTAAGGTATAGCTAGTGACTGGTTATTGTGGTGAAATTGATTATAAATAGTATTTAACTTTATAAAACATAAAAAATAAATATACTCAGCTCTTTATGGCTTAAATAAGTTAATATACCATCATTAAGGTTCCATGAAAAATGTAGACAAGTGTCATACATGTAATTGCAAGTGGGAAAGAGTGAAAAGTTGACTATGAGGAATGGAAAGATTGAAAGTTGTTCCAAAGTATGATGTGGTGAAAAAAAAACATATAAGGTAAGGAAATTTTTTCATTAAAACATGTGTAACACCATCTTCTATCACATGAGACCTCTGTAGAAGGATACCATTCTACAATAAGGAAGAAACTGACTAAAACTTCATAATGGTGACACCTTTTTGTAGCATGAGACAACTTTCCCATAAAAACATAATGAAAATAAGAATGGAAAACATCTAAGAAGGTATCCAATATCCTCTATATTTAAAATCATCAACTATTTCATATTGACTTTTCCAAATTAGAGCAAGACTTATAGGGTGCATGAAATAGTAAGTATAAAAACAAATTCAGCTTGTAAAGGATGGTTTATAATGCATGGTTAAATTTTTTTTAAACTATTTATATGTATGTATATATATACATATATATATATATATACATATATATATATATACATATATATATATATACATATATATATATATATATATATATATATATATATATATATATATATATATATATATATATATATATATATATATATATATATATTAGTGTAATATCACCTCAAAAAATCATTTGACCTGAAACTTATTTCATTGACTGTACCAAGCATGAACTTGTTGATCACTTCTGCATATCTAGAAAGGCAAAAAAAGAGTAGAATGGTTTTGGGTCTTTTTTCAAACTTTAAAATAGTTTCAAGCATTGATATTAGTGTGAGTATTATGAATATATGTTCCATGACCTTAACACACATGTCACCTTCTCCCATGGGCTGTACAAGTGCCAAACTCCCTTTTTTCAATTAGAAGGGAAGGAAAGTTTCTTTAATTTTAGTTAGATAACCTATAATATTCTGATTTGAATGAAATTCATGATAGTTAATCTGATATATTAGATTATTTAAAGGAAAAAAGGACACCTGTACACCTTGGGAACTATGCTACATGCATTTACGACCCCTAAAAGCCCACTAAATGACCCAAAATGACAAATTGACTAATATGACTAAGGCCAAAGCTAGGATGACATTAAATGACATAAAATAAATTATAATTCACCAAAGGACAAAATATTATACATATTAAAACATTTAAAAGGTTAATTTTTTACCTATAGGGGCCCCAATTTCACTTGTAGGGTCAAATTTGGTCAACAGTTATGTCTATAGATATATGTTTCTGGATCTAGTAGTTTCTTATCTAGGTCTATATATGCTACTGTAAAGGATGAATTATAGGTATAAAATGGTGTCCTATATATTTTGTTTAAAATGTACATTTAATTATAAAATTACTATGATCTCAATTTTCACAATTAAAAGGTGAAAATTCAGATGTAATTGATGAACACAAACTTATGGGGAATAGTAAGTGGGAATGAAAAAACACCCACAAAACATAGTAATTTATTGGAATGGTAGAGTATGGATGATAAATACAAGACTATTATTTGTCTCACTCTCTTATATTTTGAGATACATTCTGTATACATGGAAGATATATCCACATAAATTTGAGAAAATCTAAAAAAATGTTTGGAGCAAAAGTGGTAAATGCAATGTTCTCTCTAAAACTCCTTTTATTTAGATTCAATATGGATGATGGCTATTCCATGTCAATTTGTATAAAAAATCTAAGGTTTTTCATTATATAAATATTATAATTCAAAGATACAATAGAAAGTGAGGATGATAAATCAAATTTGTTAAATAGTTTATCTTATAAACACAACATTATTATTTTTACTCTTGGGTAGATGCCTTTGAAAACTTTGGAATACATTATTTCATCTCTACTAGTAGAATAAAAGATAACTAATTCCAAAATTTTAGAATATGAAGCTACAATGATGGTAGTAAATAAGGATAGTACATCCTTCTAAGTAAAATGTGATTAAAAAAAGTGTTCAAGAAGAGATCCTCTTTGTCATTATTGTAAACAAACATGACATCTTGTTATGTAATATAAAAAATGAGCACAAGATCTCATAGATGGTAAACTTAAAGAAAAATCCTTACTTGATGAATATAATGATTAGGATGAATATCTTCCTTACACTAGTGTTGATTATTATTCTCACCCTAATGATGAATAATATGAATACTAGTGTGTGTGTGTGTGTGTGTGTGTGTGTGTGTGTGTGTGTGTGTGTTTGAGTAAGACCAAAAGAGCATTCATGTTTATGTGTGGTATGATAAAATAAAACATTTCATCTCTCTACTATGATGATAGTGTAAAGGATCAACTTGTTTTACAAAACATGTACTTGAATATAACCTTGATTAGTGATTTCACTTAAGGGATTTATGGAATTTGAAACCCTAGGTGTAAAAGTGTTGGATTATGAAATCAAGGAATAAATATTCAATAAATACAACCAATAATTTATATAAAAATTGACCTAATCTAACTATTCTAATAATATAAATTAATCACACAAGTATGTACTTATCTAGAATTAATTAACATCAATGAATTGGAGGTTGGAAACTAGTATAGGGGTTGATTAGAGTGTAAAAAATTAGAATTAGGAATCATAACTCCTCTTGGATAATAACATAGTCCTTTAGATAGTAGTGCAATAAACTAGTGTCTTCAAGGATGCAATAGTGTCCCTTGTAGACAAGGACTGTGAGCTATTGGATATGTCTTTGTCTGAGTTCGAGATACTTGTGCCTATGAGGATGGACATAGATTCATTGAATATGACTTATTTTGATTGATTTGGAAGTAAATCCATATATCTCCATGTTGTTAGGTTTTATAAAGATCAAAAGCATAAAAAGTGTGATGTTAGTTGGATAGGATAGACATGGACTCAACACCCCATTGTGTTGAGTATTGCCTACATATAATTACTTCAAGAGGGGATTAATCCTAGTGTAGTTATTTCACCTAAGTGTTTGGATCAATTGTAAGTGAATAATAGTTTGAATGTTAGATTGAGTGTGATTGAGATTGGAAGTCTAAGTAATTTGAGATTAGTAATGTTGTAGATGGATATATTCATAAGTAGGGTAGAATAAGGATGATTGAATTTAATTTTCACAAATATTTCTAAGTTTATTCATGATTATTTGAATTTGATTTACATCTAATGAGTAAAGCAATAAAATTGGTGTACATATATTGATTTGGTGCTTGTTGAAATGTGGAATAGGTCTTGGATGACCTTAAGGTGTCTTGAGAAGTGTAAATATATTTATTTTAGGAGATAAGATCTAAGGGATATTAGCATGGTCCCTTGGTCACTAGTGTCAAAAGGGTTGTGTTGGTGTCAATGTGTTAGAATGTGGTGCATTAGGGGCTTGAATGCCTAGGAGATGGTCTAGGACTACTCTTGGTACATATGGGGATGGGTTAGACCTATACCAAAGCTAGATAAGGATAGAAATTATCCCTAAGATAGGTCTAGGGATAAGATAGGGATATGGTGGGCTCAAGTGACACTCATTTCACTCAAGTGACATTTTATATGACTGCATTCCCCTCCCCCTTTATTTTATAAATGCAACAAAGTGAAATGACTATGATAAAAGAAAAAAAGTGTACATAGACTTACCTAAGATGTGAAGAACTTGAATTTAGGTATGAGTATGTGAAGCATGATCCATTGCATGTCTTATAAATGAAACATGGATGAACTATTCTCCACTTAATAAATATCAAAATTAAAGACAAAATAAAGGAAAAAAATAAGAGAGAGAGGAAAGGAATGAATACAACTCATTGGGTACGTGAACCAATACAAAAACATGGTGATATCTTATGTGTATAACTAGTGATTAATGATGAATAAATTGGATTGAGATGATGGCTTGATCAATCCCAATGGGTGGGTGGCTAAAGAACTCAATCTGGTTTTGAATCCATCATTTCCCACCCCTTCTTGGTGGATCATGAATAGTGAATAACTTGGATTAGACTGATGGCTTGTCTAATGATCTTATGTAGGTGGCTTAAGAACTCAAGTAGGATATGACTCCATCATTGCCTACCCATGTGCAGTAGATGAATTTATTCTAAAAATGTGTAATGTAATTGAAGTTTTTTGATGTAATGGAAATTTTGTAGGATGGCATTGGGGCCACTCAAAAAAATTGTAATGAAAATTGGCTCAAGGGCCTCTCGATCACTCGGGTATGTAGCTTAGGGACTAATTAATAATGACAAATGCTAAAGATAAAGTAAGGGATCAATTTTGTGAAAAATTGGTGATAATGGTGTCTAAATTAATAATGTGGAGAATTACATGGATTTTTCTATTCTAGTTGATCAACTAGTACAAAAGTGAGCATATGAAAACAATGTGTTGCATACATGCCCCCAATTATGATATCTATGTATATGGATTCTAGACTTATTTATAGTAATATGTATCTAAGAATATCTAAAAATGAAATGAAAATGATCATTTCATGCATGATATCCCCAATTTGAGTAAATTGGTATGATTCTATACAAAACTAAGATTAAACTAAGCATAACTAGTAATCTATGATTGATACTATGCAAACTTGAACTATAACTATTGTACTTCTTTGGCCAATCTATATTTTCCTATTTTTTGAACTACTAGATATTAGTGCAAGCCTTTGGATATTAATACACCATGTTAGTGTCCATTAATCTATGTTAGTGTCCTTCTATAATATTTTTATACCAAATTGTAATTAATCTGTGTCTAATTATTTTTCTATGTTTTCTTGATTTTATACTCTATATTGTGTGTTTTTGTGCTAAAAACTATATTTTGAGTGCACCCAAATGGCCTAATATCTATGACAAACCTCTGTGAATACCCCCCCTTTTGAAGGGTGTTGTTTAAAATTTTGTAATAAATATCCTCAAAAGAAAAGTTATGCAACTTGTATGTTAGCATGAGCATATATGAAATCTACATAATAAAAAAATATAATGTGTATACATCACATCTTAATGTAATATAATCTAAGCATAAGTTGGTAATATACAATTTATGTTAGATCTAGAAGTCATGAGGATATCAAGATTGATATAGCAATGTAAGCTTGTCTATGAATAGAAAATCTAAATATAATCTAAGTTACTACCTAGGTGGATGGGGCATGATGTCCATGAAGTCACCCAAAGAGGAGGGGGAGACGCATGAGGTCACTCATGGAATCACAAGTTAGATTTAAATATAACAAGCAAGATATAAGTTTAATGGAAATGACACATACATGAAATCATACACACACACATGAGTCATGCAAATTAGGTAAAAGGGGCATAATAAAAGGGACATGGGAACATGTAACTAAGTATAAGAAAGAGAAAAAATAATAGGAAATGTTAAAATGTCCACATACACATATAAAAAGAAAGGTTTTATTAGATCCATATGGAATGACATGTTCAAATGTCTACATACATAATCAAAAAAGCACACACAAGGACATGGGCACATGTCCAAATCATACACACAATGTAAGGAATTAACATAGAGCCATATAACAATGGCATATTCAAATAACCTAAAATAGATGTAAAAGCAAAGAGAAATAATTTAATATAAACTAGGAAAGCTATAAATGAAAGTATGTATGCAAATGCGGTACGAATATGTATAAGAGCAAAGATGTACATAAGTTGAGTCTATAGTAGTAGTAGTAGTTGATAAAAAATATAAGTAGTCTAAGATGATTAATATCAAGATATAATTAATAATGAATATTATATGTAGAGTATATAAATATGTAACCTATCAAACTATAATATGTTTAGTATGATGTCCCTAATGATTAAATATATCAATGCTAAATCAATGTATGTGTCTGTGACATAAATGGGTAGATAAAAGAAAATCTAGACATGTGTGATAGATCTAATTTCTATAATAATTTTCAAACACTTGAAGATAACAAGTGACTACACTAACATAGATAAGATATTTAGTACTTGGAAAAAATATATTAATGTAAACATGCAAATGCATACAATCTAAAATTTATATTTTTTGATCAATATTTGAATGTTTTTGTATTTTAAACATATTATATTGCTTTTTTGTTTTCTAAATATAAGTTATGTATAATCAATCATGAGAATGAAACTATATACAAGTGAAATGTGACTTTTTTTATGTATATAAACTTTTTAGATGCATGATGTTTAGTGGATTCCTCAATGACTTACCATCAAGTGAAGCTAGATGGTATAATTTTGGGATAATATTTTTTATTACTAAGGGCCAAGATAATTTGGTTTGAACTTGACTTTTGTTTCTTCTTTGGCATAGATATTTTTGAGTTTCTCTTTTAGGATGAGATCATTGATTTCAAATTCTTTGTTGTGAACATGACTATTGTAGGCCTATTGGATTCATTTTTGGTATGCTATGAGGTGTTCTAAAAATTGGATTCATGTGTGATCCAACTTTTATAATTCATGGAGATGTATTTATTTATATTGATAATCTTTAATAATAACTTTAATGGATACTCATAAGGATGGAATTTACAATTCTAGTGGGATAATTATTTCAATTCCATATACTAATGAATAAGGAGTAACTCTTCACTATTTGAATATTAGTGTGGTAGGCCCAAAAAGCATACACAATATAACCATTTTGTTGATGATATTGTTACTTATCTTGTTTGTAGCTTCTGATTGGACAATACATTTTGGGTAGTATGAAGTAGATAATGTTTGTTAGATCTTATAGTTAGCACAAAATGTCTTCACAATTTTTTTATTAAAATAAGTTCCATTATCTGTAATGATGGCCACTGATAAGACAAAATAGGAAATAATGTTTGTCATGAGAAAATGACATATATATTCTCCTTTTATGTATTTTAATGTAATAGACTCCACTTACTTTTTAAAGTATTCTATAGCTATAATAATGAATTCATGACCTCCTACTAGTTTTGTATTTATTTTACCAAATAGATCAGAGCCCCATAACATGAATGGCCATGGGGAGACAATGGGTTGTCATTGATATTAAGGAACATGGTGTAGGTTGTTATGTCATTGATATTTTTCACAAAATATATCATATTATTTATATTCTTGTTCCATGGAGGGCTAATAATATCCCTATTAGATTAATTTGTGTGACATTGCTTTGCCACTAAAATGGCCACCACATTCACTGTCATGAACTTGACTTATGGCCAATTTATCCTCCTCAAATTTCAAACATTAGATTAAATGTCCCTCAAAATATTAATTGAATAATTCCACATCAATGATGACATAATAAAAGGAATTTTATCTATAAGTTTTGCTTATCATTCTTGGTGAAAGTAACTAGTGTAATGGATTTGTGAAGAAAATTGTGTTTATCAAAAAACCATTTTGATGTTGTTGTACTTCATATGGTGGATAAAACTATTAGAGATATGAGGTTGGAATGGGATACTAATGGTGATTGTAATAATTTGATGGTGAAGATAGCATAGTCATCATTGATGTAAATGGGGGCCAATGATGTTGTACTATCTATTACATCAACGTGATAATTATCATTACAAGGAATATTATCAATAGATAAGTCAAATTATTCTTGCAAACATTTAGCCCTATTATTGTAATAAATTAGAAATTATTAATTAGTTTGGTAGACATATGTAACTTGATTGGTGACCAATTATGAATCCCCATTGACCTTAATATATTTTATTTAGAGATCTTGATCTTCTTGGAGGTTGAGGATAATGGCCTTATATTCTTTGATATTGTTTGTACATGAAAAACTTAATTGATAATTAAGTGATATTGTGTGCCAAAGTGGGTTGATAAAAACAATTACTACTCCAACACTTGGTGCACATATAAAACCATCAAAGAACATTTTCCATGTGTTGGAAATGTTATTGTAGGCTATGGAGTCATCTAAAAAATTATCATTGATAGGATTGGTGTAAAATAGTAGTGATGCTATCAATTAAACTATGATTATGTAGCCTTTTATTAACTTTTGTAACATAATATTTATGTTGAATTATGTGAGTAACATTACCCATTTTTTGATGTGTCCTAAAATATGTAGATTTTACATGAGGAACTTTAAAGGATATAATTTTGTAATAACTTGTGTCTCATTATTGATCATATAGTGATGCAAATTTTGGGTAGAAAATACAAGTTATAAACATGGTTTTTATATTCCTATATAACTTCATTCATAATAAACAATTTTGTGATTGATGTAGTAAATATCTCACTCCTTAAGTTGATCATCATGTCTTTCCAAGCATACATTGAGTGTATGATTTATCACTAAGCGGTAGAGGAGAAGTGGTATATCAGGTATTGGTGGTACTAGGATGGGTGGGTTCAATAAATATTGATTGAGTGCATCAAATATTTCTTAACATGTGATATCCCACTCAAATTTTTATCCTTCTTAAGTAATCTTGTGAATAACTAAGTCTTATCTACTAGCTCTACTACATAGTGGTGTATTTCTTGGATTTTGCCTTATAAAGATACAATTTGATTTAAGTTTATAAGAGGATGCATGCTCATTATATATTTGATTTTCTTTGGATGGAACTCAATGACACATTGTGATGTTATAATCCCAAAATTTTATCAGATGAAACCCAAAATACATATTTATTGGGATTTAGTCATATATTTTATTGTCGCAACCATTCAATTTTTTTTGTAAATCTATTGCATGGTGTTATCATTATTTTTATTTTAAAGTAAGTCATCGACATAGTCTTTGATTGTCTTATGAATGAGATCATGAAAAATATGGGTCATGGTTCATTGGTATGTTGATCCTAATTTCTTTAGTCCAAAAGGCATGACTATTTAATAGAAGGTACCCCATGGTATGGTAAAATAATTTTTTTATTGGTCCTCCTCAAGTATTTTGATTTGATTATAAATGGAGAAACTATCCACAAAAGAGAGAATCTCATATCCTACTATGGATTCCTCCTTATAATCACAACATCAGATCTGTCCATTAGGCTTAACAATTGGTGAAATGTTATCAATCCATTAGGGGTGAGAAATTGATGAAATGAAATCAACATCAAAAATGCATTGGATCTCATCTTTGACTAGAAGAGCCACCTTGGAATGCATTTTTCAATTTTTTTATTTACCTAGTTTTGTATTTAGATAGAGTGTAATCTTGGGTAATACAATTGAAGGGTTGTGTAGACATCTAAATTACATATAGTGTCAAAATCCACCTAAAACCTATTAATTATTATTATTAATATAACTCATGACACATCACTCAAAATTAAAACTATTGAATAAATCAAATTATTCAATTGTACACACTTTTAAATCCTTATTTAAATATTAAATCTAGATTTTACACCTCACCCAACATATTCCACCTTAATCTCCCTCACATATTGACTCATCCCAACTAAACCCATAACTTATTCAAACTCTTTTGAGTCATCCCTTGAGTTGTCAAATAGTTTGACTCATTCTTAGTGATGCAGTTAACTATTTCCATATTTCTCTCAAACATATGAAATGGTCATCATCCTTATGGATGACTCATTAACACCATAAATTATTTGGATCATTTAAAATATATAAATAATCCTCCACAATTGGATCCTTCCTCTAGAAATCTATAAATAAGCATGAAATCCATCATTTTTATCATCTTTACTTATGCTAACAAAGTGCTATCAAAATCACAAGCAAATCCAAAGTGAATAAAATCTACCAAAGAACATTTTGCACCAAAATGCTTCCCATTTTACACTTTTTTGTAAGAGGGAGCAACCACATTTAAAAGAGAGCTAATCAAATTTACATTTTAATGGAATAAGCTTTTACAACTAAGGTATATGTCTATGTTTACTTATTTTATTTGTATCTCTAACTTAGTTTGAGATAATTTATATTAATATTTCTTAATATAGTTTACATTTATATATTTTATTCAATATAGGTCAATATTGGGCATATCAAAATAGGCCCAAGTAATTTTTTTAGGAAATTCTTTTAAAATCTATTGAATATGTGTATCTTATTATTTATGCAAGGTGGGAGCCAATAATATTATGTGAGGATCAGTGTTTATGGCATTATTGAATTAAAATGACTCTTCATTAATTAATTTAATTGATCAATAATGTAAGGCGTCATCTATGTTAGATGGGATATTATCTAAAATATCTTAGCTCTCACCAAAGTATTCTTGGGTTTTTGAAAAAAGGAAATATGTTCTTATGATAGAAGGAAGGGATACCCTCATATACCCTTAATAATTCTAAGAGAGATTCATCATTATAAAATTCATCAAAAATAGGTAAATATAGAGAAATGGTATCATCAATAAGATCAGAGTAAACAAGTGAGAGTATAGAGGCATGATTTATTATATTATCTACTCATGGAATGGGTAGAAAAAACATAATATGATGAAAAACATGGTGATAATACTTAGCATTATATGTGTTATCCTTATATCTAATTCCCTACCTACCTTGATGATGATATGCCTCAATAGGATTAAGAGTTCTCTAATCATGTTTTATGAGGCTCTTTCATGTGTAACCCATTTTTTGTAAATATTTTAGTGCAAATGGAGAATTAAATCTATTATCATTTAATTTTGAGGTGTATGAGGGAGTTATATGTGATCTCTATGTAGTAGAATATGAATGTATCATAAAAAAATCCATGTGAGGAATATAATTATATGAAGGCTCTATATGCTAACAATATTTGAATGGTTCATGATCCATAGGGCATGTGTATATATTACCTTTGTAACTAAACTTAAAAAATGTATGTAAAGTTGGTGGAAATTTGTGCATATCATGAATACAAGGTGTCTTGAGAAAGATATTATAATTAACATCATTGGGCATAAATTGACATGTAGGTAGTGTTTTAGGTTCCAATTTAAGGTTTAGTGTGATTTGACCCACAAATTTTCATGGAATATTATACAATACTCAAATTTTCATATCATAAAGATCCAAATCCTTAGCATGTATATGGAGAAACTAGATAAAAGATATATTAAAAATATTTAAATTTGATCCATTGTTAATTAATACTCATTTGACACCCACCCCATTAATTCATAATGTGATGCAAAAAGATAGATGTTTATCTATGATGTGCTAAGGTGGGAGATATCATTTTTAAAATGAGATGTGTTCTTTAGTCCATTTCATAGTATTTATTATATAAGAAACATAACATGGCTCTGTTGTGCTAGGCACCTTAGTATCATAGAGTGTTGCATACAAAATATCTTTCTATGTGTCATAATATTGTAGGAGATATAAAATGGAAAGTATGGTTGAAGGAAAATTACTCTAGTCAGGAAAGTTGTAGCCATGGGTTTGGATAACCTACCATGCTTTAGGACCACTTATGGAAATCATAGCATGGACCACATTTTTTATGATGAACATAGAGCTAGTAGTAAAAAAGGGATAATAGCTAGATGTGTAGGGTTGAGAAGTAGGATGGATAGTGAAACTGATGATGTTATCTTATGTCTAGTAGTGATTGGTAAGGAATCAAAGTGAACCAAAGAGATAAAAATCTAAAGGATACGTGTTAATTTTAGGTAATGTGTTTTTTATCTTATGTAATATATCCTTTATGTGTGTAAGGATTTTATTATTAATTTAATTATACATGAGATAAAAATAACATACTAGAGAAAGAATGAAATATGACATTTATTTGTACTAATATAAAGCATCATGTACATAAATGTCTATATTTTTTGCATTCATTCCAAATGAAAGGAAAAAATAATGTAAATGAATCTAAAAAACTTTGCATAAAAAAATGATAAATTTCTTCTATCAGTATTATCATGATTAGACAAACATAAAAATTAGAATATATAAGGATTTAATCTTTGAGTATGAGTCATATAATAATAGAAATATAAAACCTAAAGGTGGTTTATGATAAGGGTTTTTACACTATTCAAATTAATTTGGGTTTACCAAATTATTTAAATTTTAAGAGAATTATGGAATTTAAAAATCTAGGTGTCAAAGTGCTAGAATATGAAATCAGGGAATGAATATATGGTAAATATAGCCACTAATTTGTACAATAATTGACATAATATGGTTATTATAATAGTATAAATGAATCACACAAGTATTTAATTATATAAAAACTAACTGATTCAAATGAATTAGAGGTTATATCCTAGTATAGGGGTTGATTAGAGTGTCATAAACTAAAATTAGGACTCAAAAATCCTCTTAGATAGAGTGTTATCCTCTGGATAGTAGCGCACTATGCTAGTGAATTCATGGGAATGATAGTGTCCTTTATAGGCAAAATTGGTGAGCTTTTAGATATTTCTCCATCTAAGTTTGATATACTTATGCCTATGATGATGAACCTTGATTTGATTCCTATGACCTATTTTGACTAATTTGGAAGAAAACCCTATATCTCCATGTTATTATGGTATTTAAAGAGCAAAATAAGAAAAAGTGTGATGTTAATTGGATAGGCTAGATGTGACCTAAACACCCTAGTGTGTTGAGAGTTTCTTACATACAAATACCTCAAGAGGGGGTCAAGCCTAATTTAGTTCTCACACATAAGTGATTGGTGTAAATGTAAGTGAATCCTAATATGAGTGTTGTCTTGAGTGTTTTAAGTGTCCTTGAGATTGGAAATATGAGTAATCTAAGATTTGGAATTTTATAGATGGATATAAGTAGAATCAAGGTAGAATAAGTATGAATGACCTTGATTTTTAGAACAATTTTTGAGCTTTTTCATGAGTATTTGCATATAATTTCCATCTAGTAGGTAAAGGGATAAAATTGGTGTATATATACTGATTTGCTGATTTTCAAGATGTAGAATAAATCTATACCCACCCTAAGGTGTATTTAGAAGTGGTATTATGTTCATTAGAGTAAAAAAGAGATCAGGGATAATAACTCAATCCCTTGGTCACTAGCACAATGTGCTACTATCCAAAGAGTTGTGATAGTGTCCAAATGGAAGAATCTAGTGAACTAGGTGCTTGGATGCCTAAGAGATGGTCTAGGACTAATATTGGTATATATTTGGATGGGTTAGACCCATTAAAAATATATAAAAGGATATAAGTAATCCCTAATATAGGTTTAGAGCCAAGCTAGGGATAGGGTGGTCTCAAGTGAGTGTGACACTCATTGCACTCAAGTGACATTTTATATGTATACAAATTGTTTGGTTGATGTGTTTGTATGATTCATTTGATGGGTCCCAATTCATAAGAACATGTATTTATGTGAATATCTTGATGGGCTCCTATTCAAGTTAGTTGTAGTTCCCATAGTCTATGTATTTTTAATGTTCATGTGCATTTCTTGTGACTAAACACTAAAATTATTTCATATGAATATTTGACATATATTCACACTAATAGAGGTAATTTTAGATATTCTAATGTGGTGTATTATTGTTACATGAGCATTTTGTGGGAGTCACTAACTTATACATAGGGATATCATATGACTTCATGTTTATAAGAGATCCAATCCCTATTTATGTGTGTATTATTCTCTTACTTTATAATTAAATCAATCATATATTTTCCTATGTTATTATAATCTTGACTTTACATCTCAATGTTAAAGTGAAACAAATGCACCACTTATGATTAGGTGACCTACAAAAGTGGAGGTGGTGAAGTTGGAGCCAATATTGATAAAGGTAAATCTCATAAAACCAAAGTAATTGCGACCCATATATAATTATATTAAATATGTGGGGTGTAATAACATAAAAATCCTCTCTTAGATGAATTGGAGGGGACTATGGGGCTTGTTGTATTAGAGGTGGCTACATTAGTATAGCCTAGGAAGATGGTAGAGGCTTTTCTTCAAGGATAGGTATAGATTGGGCCTACTTCCCCTTATTTTGTATTACTTAAAACCATGATAACATGTTAGTGTCACTAAGAATATTTAGATGAATGTCATCATCCTCATGAGGCTCATGGTGGTGCATGATATTAAGATGGTCTGTGTACTTCTCACATGGGTGATGATGACTCAAAAAGGATCTCAATCTCTATTCTTAACCCTCCCTAAGGTGTATGAATTATTATCTTGTTCCATATTTCACAGTGAATGTAGGTTCTTGTACACATGGTGGTGAATGAAGATTAGAAAGTCTAGATACACCTTATATCTATGATTAATCAAGTAACCCATGACACCCTAAACCAACGAATAAGAAATTTCTTGCTCTATGATGTGGTCCTTTACCTGATAGGGTAAGATGAGAGGGGCTTGTTAGATACCCTCCACCCAAATGATGGTGTGGTCTCTATAGCATAAGTAGGATCTTATGGGTAAGAGAATCCTCCTTATTTCATCTAATATTTAATACTTGGGTCTATCATTGATGGCCATGTAAACCATAGGGTAGAAGGACTCACTGATGTCCCATATGTGGTTCTTATAATGGTGTGCATATAGTTTGTATAAAACCACATGAAACATAAATCTGAAAGGGGTAAATGGTGGGAATAAATAAGGTTTGAATGTGAGGGTGATGTATACCAAATACATAAGGTAGATTATCATATATAAGTTCCCACCCCATTTGACCTCAATGATTCCCATTACTAGGTTGTAATTGACAAAAATCCTAAGGTATGAGACTCTGTTTCCTTCAAAGATGATGCTTAGCAGGGGCACCCAAAAGATGTTAACATGAAAAACATCTTTTGCTCTAACAATTAGTTCAACAATATTTTCCCAACATGAACATATTACTATAAGGGATAGATAAGGTAAGTGTCAATGCCCTCCTTATTGGTCCATCCATCTATATCTATGGCCCAATATTGGAGAACTTTGTATATGTTTTACATATCAATCCATGTGTCTATTGTGCTTTATTCATAAGCTAGGGTGTACTCTAAGATATTGTAATACTACTTAAAATCAGCCTTGAATATGTACATAATCTTGTTCTGAGACCTTATGGAGAATACCAAGTCTTTTTTGGTATCATGCACATACACATAGTTCCACAACATGTTTCTGAAGAGTGATTTAATAGTTTTGGGAATATTGGAGTATTATTCCTAATTTAGTTAAGTGTCTGAGTTAATTAAATCAATAAATATTATTGCAATAATGAAGCTACTGATTTTTATAATTTGATTGTAATATAAACCTTTCTAAAAATATTAATAAGTGAAGAGAAATATAACTTAGCTTTTATAAACATGACTAAGATGGTTGAGACAAAATCTAGTACTGATTATGTAGGACTGAGACACTATCAAAAATCAAAATATAGGTTTTTTTTGGTGAAAGGATATGAGCATAGAAAACAAGAAACTTCAAGGTCTAGTACTATAATCTAGGTCCTGCCTCTATTGTCCAAACTAGTCACAAAGATCTATTTTTTTTGGGTTTTGTCTATTATCCCTATATTAGTCTACTTGTGAAATTTTGAGTCTTGAATATCAAGGAAGATCCTTGTAGAGTATATTTAATCTCTAACCCTAGATATTCCTTATACTTGAACTTGAATGAAAACTTTGAGAAAAAGGAGGGGGTTAGTGTGTGTAAGATGCATTGAACATGTATCCACACCCCTTATGTGGGAACGCTACCTACATATAAATACTCCAAAGAGATATCAATCCATATGTAGTTATCCCATTTGATGTGCTTTATGCAATAGTGTAATGAAGTTGTAAAAATGCTAAACTGGGTGTGCTTGAGGTGGCTAGGGACTGGTGTGAGGGTTTGAATATGCTGGTAGCTATATTGGATGGATGTGTGTAGAGAATAGGGAAGTTTTATTTAGTGGTCTTGCTTTTATTCTTTCTTTATTTTGAAAAATTTCCAACCCCATCTAAGCGAACTTTGAATGGGATTTTATAGAGATCTATTGGTCATGGGTTAGATGTATTCACACTAGGCCAACATAATGAGGAAGAGTAATTGGGAAAAAATGGTCACTTGAGCTCAAAATGTAATTGGACAAGAGCACTAGAAAAGGGACACCATAGGGTCCAACACTATATTCTAAGTTAAGCACTATTGTCCTGAGGGTATGGGACCTAAGGGATATATTTTTCATGGGAAAAGTAGCTTGTCTAAGCTAGAATAATGTCTTAAAAGTCTATATATGACTAGGAATTAGTGAAAAGGTGGATAGAAGGGTCATGAGAGCATGCAAAGGGACCTATGAGTTTGGTGTCACAAGCCACACCTAAGATACCAATTTTCAAATTTTATATGACTACATTTTCCCCTCCTTTATTATAGTAATGTAATAAAGAAGAATAATAGGATAAATGAAAAATAGAAAGCATACCTAAAACTACCTGAAAGGGTGAAGCTCATGAAGTTGTGTGATGTTGGGTGTGCATAGAGAGATCACACTATGAATTTTAAATCTGCAAGAGAAAACAAAGTGTAAATTAAATCTTACCATATACACTATATCTAAAATAATAATGTACAAAAACTTGGTAAGAGAGAGAGGAAAAGAAAAGAATGAATACACCTCACCAAGTACGTGAACTAAAATAAAAATTATTGTGATGTTGAGTAATGTTAGATGTGTGATAGGTATGTTTTATACCAAGAGTAATATCATGAATGGATCTGAGTGCTCAATTCCCTGAGAGTGGCTCAATAATGTAAAAGCTATCCCTTTGGCTCCATCATTACCCACTAAGTGAAGTTATGTGATCATGCATATGTTAATCAATGTTTGGACTATGTGTCCAATCCCTCTAAGTAGGTGGCTCAAGAATAAAAAGGCTAACTAGTCCTTTGGCTCCATCATTGTCCACTAAGTGAAGTTATGTGATCATGCATGTGTTAATCGATGTTTGGACTATGTATCCAATCCCTCCAAGTGGGTGACTCAAGAATACAAAGGCTAGCTATACTTTTGGATCCATCATTGTCCCATGAAGTGAAGCTATAAATTTATATCGATATGAATGTATGTCATATGAGGTGGATATTGAAACCCATGAATGCACTATAATCTAATAATGTGGCATGGATAGCCAAATGTGTACTAAAACTTAGGCCAATCTTGGCCAACTCAAAAAAAAGGTGGAGATTAGGCTTGTATGAAAGCCACTCCAAATTGGGCCAGAGGCTTATGTGGAATCCACTTGGAAAATGTAGAGGTTAGGATTTTACGAAAGACACTCCAAAATTATTCCAACCAACTATAGATGGAATAAGGCACACAACTACTAAGAATGCCTATGTAAAATGCTAAACTTGGAAAGAAAAGAAGACCAATATGTTGCACATATTGGCCCCAATCACCAGTGTTTATAACATGGATTATGATTTGAAAGTTATACCAATTACATAACCTAAAACATGAAGCAAGAGACACCATTTCACACATGATACCCCCTATATCTAGATTCTTTGAGAAAAACTATACTAAAACTATTGAATCTAAATTAGTCTATATGTGAAAAACAATATCTAGGCTTATATTTCTACCTATTTTTGGAAAATCCATTTTTTTATATTTATATAAGAGTGCCAAAAATATGACACTCTAATGTTTAGTGTTGTTATCCATGTTTGAAACTGTTATTCTTTTATGAAACTAAAGATTGTTATAGAATTATCACTATTTTTTTGGTATATTCTACTTGATGTGACATTTAATTACTACTACAAGTTTTCTTTAAATTGATATTCCAATATATAGGAGCTCTAATCTCTATGGAAAAAAACCTATTTATTTTCCCCTTTTTTAAGGGTAGGAATGAAGACCCTATAGTGACTACCCTTAGAAGAAAGAGCCCTGTAAGTGTGTTATGCTATAAAATACATGATATAGAAAATGATAATTGATAAGATATCTCAAGATATAAAATGGTTTGTATTAGAGATTTTTAGATCAAATAGGGGTATTCCTAGATAGATATAACAATGTAATATCATGTACAATGTACTAAATTGAAATTGGAAATTTTAGTTGTTATTTTTTATGGAGGGATGGAACATGATGTCCATCATGGAATTCAAGAAAGCAAGATAATACATGATGTGGATCATGGAATTGTAAAAAATTAAAAGCAAATAAGAAACAAGCACATAAGGCAAGGAGAAATAAGTATACAAGAGTGGCCAAGGGTCTAAACAAACAAGGGACATGGGTACATGTCACTCAAACCAAAAAATAAGTATACAAGGCATGTTTAAATTCCACATACACATATAAATGAAACAAACAAAGTTGGTACGAGGGCCACAAGCACATAGAAGAGTACATGCAAAGGACATTGGCAAATGTCCTAAGGTACACAAGAATAGAAGAAAAGGACATTGGTAAATGTCCTAAGGCACACACAAGAGATAAAATAGGAACTAAGAAATACAATCACATCTAGCTATGAAAAGCAAGAAAGGAAGGCATATAATATACTAGAAATATAATCACATCTAACTAATCAAAGAAAGAAGTGAAATTATACAATACATGGAGTATAAGACTAGGTATATTCTAAGAAATACATAAGTTCTATATACTAGTGAGTGTCAATAGAATAATCTATGTAAGCTAGTAAGTAAAGTACATCAACATGATAACTAGAGTGTGTGGTGTAGGAATGGCATAACTTAGATGGCGTATTCATGTAGAAGATGCCCCAAATGGGTAAATGTATCAATGTATGTCTTAAATGTATAAGTAATATGCCCCCTCAATGGGTAGAGTGAAGCAATCAAGGATCTGTATGTTACTACACACACTCAAATAAGATCAAGTGAAGCATGGTAATGTAGATAAATTGACAAATAATAGCATAAAACAACAAATGTAAGTCTAGCATGATAATAGAAATGTAAAACATGGATAATACACGCAATTGAATTTTTTTTGAATTATTTAAATGTTTTTGTATTTTGAAATATTTGAATGTTTTGGTATTTTAGAATATATTTGAATGTTTTTGCTATTTTTGATTTGAAATATGTATAATCAATCATAAGGAGACTATGTAATAGTAATAAAAAATAAATTATGTAAAACTAAGGCTATGAATAAACAATACTAACCAATGAGTCTCATGGGAGATTCCCTATCATGGTGTCCTATATCAAGGAGAGGAATCATGCATGATTGTGGAGCATGATAGAAGGGTTGAGATTGTGTCTCTGAAAGTTATCTATGTTGTAAATTCTCTGAAATATCTAAATTAAAAATTGACTATGGGATCCCCTTATATCTATAATAAGTGGATGTAATTGTAGGGCTCTTTAGTACCCATTTGGTAGTAGGAGGAGCTCTTTGAACATGTGTCTATGTGTAGAGGCATGAGACTTCAATGAGACTACCTTGGGTGTGAACACTGTAACTTAAAGCTATCTAGAATTCTAAAATGGTGGCTACTATAAGAGAGACCTTTTTGGAAGTGTATGAGCTCTCTATTTTGGTGATGGAGGTCTTGACTATGTATGAATCTAAACTGGAGGAAGAACTAAAATTAGTGGAGAAGCTAAAACTAGTGGTGAAACTAAAATTGGTGACTGTAAAATAGTACATGTCTCTAAAGTGGAGACTGGTAACTCGTATGAAACTCCACCAACTATAATAACCTAATTATCATGAATAAATTTCATGTATCTATGAAATATAGAAGTTATTTCTCAAATTTTCTGAATCCATTGTCAAACAAGTAACATATAAAAAACTCTTGAATTAGGAAAAATAGTAAATGGTGTGGCCATATGTGTTGGACCAACTTGTAGAAGTATAATCTCACTCAATGTTCTCTATATGTGCCCACTAAATCTGATAATAACTATGTCCATCAAGGCAATATCTTATTTTGAATATCCCAAATGTTGTAGTAATGTCATAGTACACATGTTCACATTGGATCCATTATCTATGAAAACACTATGAAGGGGATGATTATGAATGTAAAATTTGATAAAGAGTGCATGATAATCTGAATCATCCTGAACTATCTCCTTCTCTGAGAAGGAGATGAAAGGTCTAGTTGGAACTCTAGAATTATAAACACCAATCATATTTCTCAAAGGATGTGACTCAACTAAAGGTACCTAGTATGTAGCCAATGGAGTAAGTGCATGATATGCTTGGTGAACACATGATGTATCCCCTATCTCTTATTTATAATGTTGTGGGAAAGGATATAAAAATATTTTCAAAGATTTATCCTATGCTTTATTTTCTTGAGAAGGCTTAACTAAAGTTCCAAGATTAATAACGATACCATCTATCAAATATTATGTCTTATGTTTTATATTAATGCATATATTTTTTGTGTGTCCTGGTGCCTTGTGAAAATAATAAAATGTATTCTAATGATATCCCCATGGAAGAGGATTTATTTTATCAGCTTATTAAATATGAGGGAGAGATATGATATTACATTCCAATAACTACTATAAAACTCTAGCTGGAAAAACTCGTATATTGGAAAAAGTTCATCGAAGAGGTGTAGATAAAACTACTCATTGAGGGGGATCTAAAGCTACATTGACTGTAGGTTGTTTCTAACTCTTGTTATCATTGAACTTTACTTTGTGTGGGACATTTTTTTTACTCTTACTTATTATTTTTGATAGGCTCATGTACTTGAGTTTTCCCATTAAAATTAATTTGACTTCCCTTTCCTTTAGTGTGTGCCATAACTCAGTGAAGGAAGAAAACCTTTTAAACATTATTGATTCATGAAAATTTATTAGAAGACTCTATTTGAAGATATCTTGTAATTCTTGATCAACTATGGGGATAGTCATCTTAGCCAAGATAGTCTAATATTGAAGAACATAATCTGTGAGATGCTCATTTGACCTTTTTTTTGTTGTGTAACTTAGGTATATGAAACCTTATAATTAATTTTAATGCTGAAATGAGCTATGAACATGTTGGTTAAATGATTGAATACATTAGTAGACTAATTTAGTAGACTATATAACCATTATAAATCATAATACTTTTGACTCTATGGCAATAACTTCGTAAGTAACTAGTCATTTGGCACATATTCCAAACATGTTGTGTGAAAATATCTCAAGTGTGTCTTTGGATCTCCCTTTCCATCATATAGAGTGAGCTTGGGTTAAACAAAACCTTATGGAAAGGGTGTCAAATCAATATGATGTGCCAACAGTGTATGAAGTAGAGTAAAATAATCCAAGGCTTGTGTAGGTATAGAAGCACCTTACTTAAGATATAAAACCTTGGATTGAAGAGATTTTATCTCTTACACAAGGGCTACCACATCAAGAGACAAAGATGTACTAGCCATAACTATTGGTGCCTCATAGGAAGGTTAGGCTGCTATAAGGGGTTGTTGAGACATAGTTTCCCCAATAGTGTCATGTGTAATTGGATGATCTAAAGGAATGGAAGACTCAACTTGTTTAGCCTTTTTAATTTCCATGATAGATTGTAAGATAAGAGTATGATCTTAGGGTTTTCCCCTGAGTCTTTCTTGAAAACTTTGTAGGATCAAATATTTGTTGAGGACAACTTCATTACTAATGATAGGTAGAAGTGGATCAAGAGTTTAATGTGGTGGATCATGAACATCAGTGTTTGTATCATCATTTTTATTCTTATACTGCTCATTGTCTAAAGTATCCTAATCAAAATTGGTGTAATATAGATGTGTATGATTTATAAAAAGAACCTAAGATGGTTGTTTATCCATGGTATATGGTTAGGTTTAAGGAATCTGGGTGAGTTTATGAGAATTTCCACTAAGTCTTGTACTTCATATAAAAGTAATAGATGCAAGGATCTTAGGCAGCATAAGGAAAACAACTTGAATAATAGAAGAAAAAATTAAACAAATGAAATCTAAACAATGAACTAAAATATACATTAAAAAGATACAAATTTTCACAAACATGTAAGGTGATACCTAAAAAGCAATGGGACCTAGTAGATGCATCTAGGGTTTTAAAAATGATATATTATAAACTTACTAAGGAATTTTAAAATTGAATGCAAATTTTTGATTTAAATATGTAGGTAAAAAATTAAAAAATTGTTGGAAAATTCTTGATTGGAAAGGACCTAGTGTATGCAACTAGGGTTTGAGATTTTTTTTAAAAATTACTATGGAATTTGAAAAATTATATTGAATTTATAATTTAAATAGGCAAGTAAATAAATGAGAAAATTATTGATTTTAAAGGACCTAGTGTATGCAACTAGGGTTTAGAAGAAAAATGAAATTTTAAAATTAATATGGAATTTCAAAATTTAAATTGAATTTATGATTTAAATAGGCAATTAAAAAATCAAAAAAATATTGTAAAAAATTAGCAAGGAATTTATCGTAGGGTTTCTAGGGGTTTTATGCACAAATGAAGTAAGTCAAGTTCAATGAATAATTTAACAACTTTGGGAATATTAGAGTATTATTCCTAATTTAGTTAAGGGTCAGATTTAATTAAATCAATAAATAATATTACAAAAATTAAGCTACTAATTTGTATAATTTAAATGTAATTTAAACCTTTCTAAAAATAGCAATAAGTGAGGAGAAATATAACTTAGCTTAAATAGGATTGTGATGGCTGAGATAGAGGTTGGTACTAGTTGTGCAGGACTAGGACACTATCATAAATCAAAATCTAGATTTTTTTAGATGAAAGGATAAGAGTGTTGAAAACATGATACTTTAGGGTCTAACACTATAGTCCAGGTCCTGCTACTATTATCCAAACTAGTCACAAAGATTTGAGTTTTTTAGGTTTTATCTGCTACCCCTATATTAGTCCACTTGTGAAATTTAGAGTCTTGACTATCAATGAATATCTTTTTAAAGATTATTTAATATCCAACCCTATATCTTCCTTGTACTTGAACTTGAATGAAAATTTTGAGAAAGAGGGGGTGTTAGTGTGTGTAAGATGCACTGAACATGTATCCATACCCCTTGTGTGGGTACACTTCCTACATACCAATACTTCAAAGAGGGATCAAGCTATATGTAGTTTATCCACTTGATATACTTTGTGCAATAGTGTAATAAAGATTAAAAAATTATAAATTGAGTGTGTTTGAGGTGGCTAGGGATTGGTGTAAGGGTTTGAATATGCTGGTAGCTATATTAGATGGTTGTATGTAGAGAATAGGGAAGTTTACCTTAGTGGTCTTGCTTGTACTCTTGCTTGATTTTGATAAATTTCCAACCCCATCTAAATGAACTTTGAACAAGCTTTTATAGAAATCTATTGGTCATGGGTTAGATGCATTTGTGCTAGGTTGACATAATGAGGAGGAGGAATCAAGATAAAATAGTCACCTAGGCTCAAAATATGATTAGGTAGGAGAATTAGAAAAGAGACACCATAGGGTCCAATTATATAGTCCAAGTTGGGTGCTATTGTGTTTAGGGTACAAGACCTGGGGGGATGGATATGTCATGGGAAAAGTAGCCTAGTTGAGCTAGAATCATGTCTTAGAAGTCTATGGATTATTGGGAATTAGTGAAAAGGTGGATAGAAGGGTCATGAGAGCATGTAAGAGGGACCTATGTGTTGGGTTTCACAATCCACACTCAAGCTACCAATTTTCACATTTTATATAACTACAAAGAGATCAACACATGTGAGAACTTTGGGCTTGGAAACTACCTTGTGAGACCCTGATCCCCATAGGGTGGAAATATTTTTGAGTAACTCAGTCTCATCTTCATAATCATTTGAGGTGGGATTTTTCACATCTAGAATTTCCATAAACACTTTTTTATAGTGTTCAAAATAATTTAGGTTTGATGAGAAGGTGGTAGGTCTATATTCGATCTTGGGTTTGGGGTTGGATGTGATGCAACCATGGATTAGGATATGGATCTACTTGACATGTAATTATGAGTCTAAAGGAAGCATTGAAATATTGAGAAGGCATTGAAAGGAAGGATATTTTGGATTTGGGAGTGGTGAAAATTAATCATAAAAATATAAGGACATGTAGTGATCCATAAATATATCCTATATTAATGTAATTTAGAGGCTCACCTTGCATGAATTAAAATTTTTGTTGGTGCCACAATCCACTAATATTTTTCTTCATTCAAAATTAATTTAAAATATTTTAAAAACATGAAGATATTTTGGATTTGGTAAAGTGATGGGATGCCTACAAGTTGTCAAATTAGATCCCAATTAACCAATTGATCAATACAAGGTTATAATAGGCACACACCTACTTTATCCCCTATAGCACCTTAGGTATCCTATAATTAGACCACATGTCCCTTTATTGGTTGGGTACTTCTCTATAGGACATGTTAATTAGGTACATCTGGGTGCCACTCTTTTACTTCTTTATATATTAGTATTTTCCATATAGAACTACAAAGTACACATGACACTCCATTATTTGCTTATGGATCCACCTATAACTTTTTTCCTTGTCTAGACCATTGTGAAACATTTTTCCATTTGGCACATGGAATTGATTTGTGGTGTTTTGTGATTAGGTCTAGGTTATAACTTTACATTCTTTATATCTCAAATGAGACGTCTTAGGCCCTTTTTTATCATTTTGTATATAAATTCCACATGGTGGCCTATGGTTGGTCAGGTTCTCCTAAGGATTTGATAGATCTAACACTCCTAAGATACTAATAACTTTAATAGGTTATACATGGTGGATTCTCTCTCTTAAGGCTCTCATGAAGCTCTAACATCTTTAAAACCCTTGGGAGAGTAAAAAATCTAACAAGTTCCATGTGGTAGCTTCTCACTTTTTAGGCTCTCTTAGGACTTTGACATCTATTATGCCCCCCAAGAAACTAACAACTCTGATAGCTTCCATGCAGCAAATTCTCACTCATTAGGCACCTTCAAATTTTATTAAAAGTAACTAAATCCAAAATATACACACAATAAAACTAAATCTTACTTGTCTTCTAGTACAGATCCATGAAATGCCATGTAGGTCTCTGAGGTGATGATATCTTAGAAAAACTAGCATAATTTTATCCCTATGAATCAACATAGTGTAAAATATTTTAAGTATGGGAAAATTTTAATGTTGAAATATAGGAGGGCTATAATATTATAGATACAAGAAACTGCAAGGATTTCCATGATGACCATACTCATATAACAAGTGTCAAAAAATAATTAGTTGGTCTAGGTGGAACCAGGGTTTGAATTTTTTCATAGTTAGGGACCTAGTACAAGGAGATTTGAGATCTATAAAACTTTTGAGTCCATAATTTTTAGAGGGATCCCATTTTATTTCATGAAAATTGGGTTGTGTTATCCATAAAAACAATGTTCATGTGGAAATGAATGTCTATTGAGCTAGTTACATTGTCTAGTTTAATTAAGATGTCTATTATTAGGAATAAGCAAGTGCCTAGGTTAGATAAAAGTGACATTAAAAATATGTATTGATCTACCTACCCTTCCATTGGTATCACCATTTCTAACTAACCATAACCCAACCTAGATACTTTTACTTGTGCCTTGGATGAGTGTGAGGAATTTTATTCCATGTGATATTCTAGCACATGGGAGATTGTCATTCAATGTATAGATTGGCATGTTGGCACCTAGGTCTTAGGGAAAATTACCAATAATCATTGAGGATGAATATTTTAATGAAGTTATGAATGAGTGAGATTAAAATCAATGGAATAATATCATGTATCATTATGTTTTCCAAAAAATGAATATTTGGACAGTTTTTACTATAGAGAGTGAGTAAAATGGATTGAAACATGTGGTGTAATCTTGTTCACCTAGATATTTGATCATTCATAATACATAGCCTCTCTTTTATATGATAGTTTTTAGGTGAAAAAGATACATGTGGCTGAGAGTGATGTCAAATTTTAAAGTCAATATGAGCTAGAAAAGGACAAAAAAAACTTTAAACAAAATCTAGTTAACTTTATTAGTCCATAAAATTAAAATTGAATTCACTAAATGTATCAAATTGAAAGCCAAATTGGTGAATAATAGTAATTTATATAATAAATTTTATTTAGGATTTTAGAATAAAGGTCATGAGATAATAATCAAATTTATAAAGCAAATTATAGATTCAAATTCTAAGGTCTTTATATCAAATTAGACATGAGCATGGGATTTTCATCTCAATATGGGTCCTCATTTGAAATTTAGAAAATGGGGCATGTTGGGTACAAAAAATTATGACTATATGGGGAAATACTCTAGTGTATTTGAGAACCTAGAATCTCGGTTTCACACATCATGAAATATCACAGATTTAGAGAAAATAAATAAATAAATCAAAAAGATGAAAGAGAATTCAACATATCCATAAAATACACTAATCCTTTTATTTCTCAGATCATGAGTGATTTTTTGAAAATTCTTTCCCCTTTTTATGAGAGTTTTAACAAAGATTAGACAAAAGTTGAGGTCTCTTTATCCCCCCCTAATTTGTTTTTATATTTTAGATTTTAAACACAAATTTGAGAAGTTGGGCATTGTTCCATTGACAACCAGATGTCCATAAAACCAATAGATATATCTTTATTTCAACTTTTAAGCATTTATTTACTAATATTCACGTGTACATAGTCTTGATAGACATTAATTGAAACACCTTTCTTCCATAAGTTTTTTCTAAATTTATTTTGAACCTTTCTTTGATGAAGTGTTGTGAACCACCATTGGCTAGGTTTATAGGAACAAAATTCTTTAGAGACCATATATTTCACTCATATTTTTTATTTCTCAATGTTTATTATCTCTCAAAAATGTTTTAATCATGTAAATGTGTAATTGATCTTTCAAAATGAGAAGTCTTTCTAAAATGTGCACGAAAGTATTAAAGTAACTTATACAGTTCTAGTGAACTTATTCTATTTAGAGAAAGTCTCAATCTAACCATGATATATGTCTTAAATTGAAGACATAAAATACATATAAAATAATCTTCACAAGAATCATTTTAATATGATTTGGCTTCCCATTTTAAGATAATTTTGGTGAATTTAATACAAGGAATGATCTTGACTACTCTGATTTTAAGGAAACTAATCTAAGAAAGCATGGAATATAATCAATAAAAGTAGGAAATCTTCTCTATGAGAGTATAAAATATACTCTATGAGAGTAGGAAATATAATCTAACCCTATTTCTAAAGTATAACTCACAATCATTCATATATGTCTCCAGTCAAAGTAGTCATGAAATAATGCTTCAAAAACTATCCATTAACTAGAAAATTTAAATCACTACCTTCAAGGTATTTTAAGTGAAAAGCATTGTTACCTATAATTTTAGAGATATTATATGAACCAATTCATAAAGTATTGAAATTTTCATATTGTCGCTTATTCTATTTTATTTTATCCCACCAGAACATTAGGTCTAAAATTATGAAGACCTCGATCCTAGACATTTTATCAAAACACATCTTAATAATACCCTAATGTTTACTAAAGCTATACAAATCTTATGTTTGTGAATATTTTATTTGAATAATGTCTAGTAAGTGTGACTAAATTCTTTCATCTTATTACATATAATCTTATGATCCCATAAAATGGCTTATTATATCAAAGTAATGACCATATTTATCCCCTAATAATCTCCCTCTTAATTGATTTGATTATGTATTTTATAACTCATTTATAATATAAAGTATAAAATGAATATTTTTACCTTGGTTAGTATGTGTGAGCCAAATTTGATTATTTTTACCATTATTCTCTAACCATTTGCATGGAAAATTCATCATTTTTGTATGTACAAGTTGCATAAATGCATTATAATAAAATACTATGATATTTGGTGAATAAGAAAACAAGTGAGGACCAATGAATAACACCATAAAGCAACTTAGACTAGCTTTGGAGTCTACCAGTCTAACTCTAGATTCTGCTAGTCTAGATCTGGAATCTACCAACCTAGCTCTAGAGTGTGTTAGTTTATCTCCAGAGTATACCAGTCTAGGTTCAAATTCACTCAGGATAGCCAAAAATATCAATGAAGGATTCTTTGGTATTTTTCCACTAATGAATATTGTTGATGCCTGAAAGTATATCACATGTGGTTCTTAGTGTTTAAGAAACACTACTCATTTTTGAATTTAGAAAATCCAATGCATGAGTTACAGGTTGTGATAATCCTATTGTCTTTGGTGTAATAGAGAAAAAATAAGTGTAATGTTTCACAAAATTTATAATATTTGGTGGTTGGGAGCCACAGTGGCCTAATAGTTTATCTTTGATTTTGAAGATAACCTATGTTATTTAAAGTTAATTATGTTTAAACCTAAATCTAAAGCTAAACTAAGATGAGTATTCACAATGAATATAATCTAGGGTGAATTGATAAAAAAGGAGCAAAAGGAAGGGTAAGGTAGAGAAGAGATATGTATTTGGTCTTTATTTCAAACAATATGACAAAGCCAAAATTTCATCTGATCATGAATTTAACCAATATATGACATGAAGTAACATAAGCTCAAATTGCATCACACATCAATATAACATCTAAGGGTAGTATGAAATAATGCAAATAAGGACTAGGTTCATTTTTAAAAAAAAAACCATGCAAGTAAACAACATTAGCACATATTCAAGAAGAGTAAAGAAAATGAAGTAAATGTTAGAAATTTTAATTAATCTTGCATTAGGAAAAATTAAAAACTCTATATTTAAAGATTCAAATCCAGAATTAATATGAACTATTCAAATCTGAAATGAGACTAGACAAATGAGAGAGAAGCCATGATTGTAATTTACACAAGCAAATGTGCACAAACTTTAAATAAATCCTTGGTTTTATCAATTTGCTCAAAATTTATATAATAATTTTTGGCTCAAAAACTCCCACTTTTTACAAATATCAATACCTATTTATATAGACAATTCATGAGGTATGTCAGATAATCATGTCAAGTGCTAAGGTCAACTATCCTTGTACAATTGTTCTAAAACTCATTGGATGCTTTAAAATGACTAACTGATAGGCAATGTGCTTTACAAGTTACACATGCATTTACAAAAGAATATTTTCTTTTCAAAATTTATTCAAGCTTAATTATAAAAATAATATTCCTAATTAAACTAACTTTGAGACCTTTTTACTGATGTAGTCCCATGTTGTTATTACAATATCTTCATTGCCCTTTGATGTTTCTCATCAACTAGCTTCAAATTGATCACAAGCTCCATGAAGAGTTCATCATATTGGTTTACCATATTCTTCAGATATTTATTGGCCCTTTATAATTCTTTTTTGATTCTTATATCCTCTAAAATATTCTCCTTTATAGTAAAGATTATGTCCATGATCTTAGTGTTATTAGCCCTTGTCTTCCCCTGGCTACGATTTTTCATTTCATGCATGACTTAGTGATTTTGTGCTTGAATTCATCATCATTTATCACACAAGTTGAGATAAGAATATTTGGATACTTGATTATGCTACCCAATATGTTTTCCATCCTATTCTACAATTGAATTTCATCCTTATGAGGGTTTTCTAGGTCCTTGGACCATTTGTCCAAATTCTTGATTTTGTCTATTAATAACTCCATGGCTATGTTCAGATGAGCCAAGATTATGGTCTTAAAATTAAGAATTTGATATTAATTCAAGATATTGATCAAATCCTTTATTTTTCCCCTTGATCTCTACTATTGGTAAATTAGGCCCTTATCTACTACATTCTACTTCTAAATATACCTTGTCTGGCCTTTATTAACTTTATGAAATTGAACATATCATACATGGTGTCTTCAAAATTTTTGATCATTGTATTTGGGACTAATAATATAGCTTGTTTTTCTAAATTATCCTTCTATTGTTGCATTCCCTTGAGGGAATCTTGTAATTTTTCTTCTTGTGGTTAGGCTAATTCAACCACATTCTCCTCAAATATATAGCTTTCTCCATGCCTCTATCCTCTTATTAAAGTCAAATTAGTCAATGGTTCTAATTTTTGGAAGGTGATCTCTTCTCCATCAACCATGACTTTATTCTCTATTACCCTATCTAAACCAACTATCTTGGGGTAAAATTTGACACCAAATAATGATTGAGTCACTTATGGTGCAAGGATCTCCATCTGTGTTCCACTTGACTCTCCTGGAGTAGCAATCCTTATTTTATCTTCTTTTTTTAGATCTAGGATCCATGGCTTGACCTCCTCATATACTAAGATATTGATGGCCTTCATCATTAACCAAAGGTGTTGTGTAGTATGTACTTTTTTCAATTTACCATAGATGAACTACTCTGGAATGATTGGATAATGAATTAAATTTTATTCACTAAAGAGGTTGACTTCACTTAAAGGATGAATGAACGTCACCTTGGGCTTCTTGGTCTTTACTGTAACCATGTAAATCTTAGATTTTATTTTGAGGGGATCCACATAAAATATATATAGTATTTCCTTCCCCTTTTTCTCTTTTTTTCCTCCATCTATGCCTCTTCCTCATCAGGCTCATAGGCACTGGACAACATCTTAAGTGAATCCTCAACTATCTCAGTAAGATCTAATGCCACTACATGAATTTCCTTAGTAGGTGATCCTTGCTCTTCTACTTTGGATGAAGATGATGCAATCTCATCTAGTATTATTTCTGATGGTATTTTTTTACCTTATTCCTTAAGCTTGGAATCTATTTTTAAGTGGGTTGGTAAAGGTCTAGTAAGTGCACTACTTAGCAAATGGTACTGCCTTGGCCACAACTATCATCTATCATCATCCCCTTTTTATTCCCTCAACATCCTAGATTTAGGTTTGATGTTATATTATTTCAATCTCCTCATGACCTCAAATAATGAAGATGATTTTGTATATATAGGGTCAAAAGGACCAGGCTGATGATCATAAGGTACATTTATTCCTTTAGCCTTCAAATTATCCTTAAATTTTCCATGGGGATCCCATTGCCTTAATTCATTGACTTGTAGATTGAAGGATGCCCTATGTTTTGAAGCAGCTTCAATATTGTCCCATTGGGAAAAGATAATATTACCAATGGTTATGGGGAGGCTATGAAGTAGTCCCTTACTTTTGGTCTTGTAAATACCATCTATCCCATTACAAATTTGGTAAACTAATTCTTACTCTACAATCTTATTTGGTACATGGAATTTTAATCTAAGGGGAGTACATTGGGTTCCCTTATTCTTGATGATTGTATAATTTGGATATAACTATATATCCCTTATGGATTTAATAATTTTCTTTATCAGGGGGCTGACTCTCATCATTGGGATCCCTATGGTGGCCTCTATAAGGGATGGGTAGACATAATAACATATGAATTAGATGTGATATTTGTACTTAAATAAGTGCATTTTAAAATAATATTATGAAACTATTTGTGTTCCACTACGTGACCATTCTCTAAGGTTTGGAATCTTGGTTGTATCAAAAAGGGCATCAAGAAGGTACTCTATCATATGAAATTAGCTTTTCTTCCTCTTTACAATTGAAAATATCTATCTAATTAGAGTAATGCTAATTAGCTCACCTAAAGGAGGGGTGATCTATTTATCAATCATGAAGTAGACAAGGGGCACCCAAATTTGGTCTACATATGTAGTGGTTGCATTCCCACATAACTTGTTCATCATAGTCATGATCATTCAAATCCCAGGTTTAAATTAACTAATAAGGATGCTATTGTTGAAGTAAAAAAATACTTTATTCTCAAAATATAGCCATAGGGAAAGGATATTTTTTAGATCATTGTTTCTAGTGAAAATATTCATGGAATATAGGTCTATTTATTGTTTGGGCAATTTGTAATAGTTTTCAAAGGCTATATTATAAATTTAAGACATTTTGTTTTGAGTATATCCATTAATTAGCATGATTTTTTCAATTTTAACATCTTTGAAAATAGGGGTAAGAATGTAGATGCAATGGAGTACCTCAGGCTTCACTACTACATAGTGGACACCAATCATTTGTATAGAAACCATGTCGTAATATCACCTCCTATCAATCACATTATTTTCCTCCTTTTTAGTGATGGCCAGTTGTTCTTTAATAGTCCAAAAAATCTTTGACCAACAATTGTCTCCTATATTCAATGTGGTTACATTGAATGTTATATCTTTGAAAATCCTCCCTTTTACATTTGAAGTTAAATAAAGCTCCACATCCTCCCTAGAAATACCTTTTTGGGCTACCATGGTTGTGAAATTATTAAATTACTCACTAGTGGATTGTATTCCAACTCTAAATCAAATTATTTTTGTAAATATGATGATTTTATTCTTCTTGGCTTATTTATAATGATCATAAGGTTAAATTAGGGCTTCCATACTTGCTAGGGATTTTATAAGGATCTCCTTAGTGATTTAATGGTGAAATCTAGTCTAAATGGTGAGCTTTATGCCTTAGATTTTATTTATATTGCATATTTATGAATTTTTCATGTCTTCCTTATGTGGCATCTCCATGGCATGTTGCTCATTACTATTTAAAATATGAATGTTTGTTAATTTTGGACATGTGTCAATATTTTATTGGTTGTAGGCCCTTTTAAAATTCTACCTCACCTCACACCATTAGATATATTTTCATGGATCAATGTGGTCCATTTATCTCAATCTAGGAAATCAAATTCCATCGGTTTTTCTATCATATTCCCCATATTTGTGACACTTGCCACTTTTTCATTTGTTTTGAGCTTCATTAAAATTTCAACATTGATCTTGATTGCATGGATCAATCATGCTCCATTGATCCTTACCCCTTGGGTTCTATCTTTTTCTCTATTTATCATTAATCATAATATGTATGCATAACCATATACCATTGATCTGAAGAAGATGCTTGAGATTTAATTTTTGGCCTATGGTTATGCCACTTATCTTATTTGCATTTGTTCACAAGTCCCTTGAATTTTTAACCTTCATTATGCACCATTATATCTTCTTCGATTGGATCAACATGCTCCATCAGATCTTAATTCAAGGGGTGGAACATCCTTGGATAATTACTATCCTTCTATCAAAATTGTGACAACTTTCACCTTCTTTCTTGCCTTCAGGATTCATTGAAGTCTTGAATTAAATAATACACAAAACATAAAGCAAACAAATAGAAAGCAAAGGAAACAAGTAAAAAAATATGTACATGTATTATGTACAAGCAAGGAACAAGAAGTAAACAAACAATAAACAAATTATACCAAGCCATACCTACATTAACTCTAACTAGTCTTATATTTCACTCCATGATGAATTCTGGTGGGATAGTAGATAATTAGTGTTTCAAGTATTACCCATTGGTAGGTAATGTGAACTCTACCACTTGTAAATCCTTTAGTTTAAAGGTGTTGTCTCCTAGGGTCTCAATAATCTGATATGGGCCAATCCACAAAGGTGTGAACTTATCATGTTTTCCTTTAGGTTCTAATTATTTATCCTAAAGAAGAACTAGGTCTCCTTGTCTAAACACCTTTATTTTGGAATGTTTGTCAAACCATATCTTCATTGTGGTTTGATGCTTCCTGAAATTAGCAAAAGCTTTCTGTCTTTCATCTTCCATCTGTATGATGTCAAGTAACCTTGAAATTACAAATTCATGATCATCCTTCATGTAATATTGCATGAAATTTTATGTTGGAAGCTTGAGGGTAATGGAAAATATAGGTTCTTGACCATATACTATAAATACTGGTGATATCTTGAAAGCTTGCTTAACTTTAATTATATATATCCAAAAGGCATACTTAAGTAGCTTGTGCCCTATTCTTAGTTTGTCATATGCATACTTAATTATGGATTTCATCAATTTCTTATTTTTTTATTTAGATAATCCATTACCTTGGGGGTAATGTTTGATGAAAAATTTAGAACAATGTTGTTATCATATGCCTACTCAGTCATCCCAATGGATAGAAAGGTAGATCCATTAACATAGACTAGGGATACTAGTGTGCCAAACCTTGTGCATATGTTTCTTATAAGAATTTGATCACCTATTTAGTATTGAATTTCTTGGTTGCTACTATTTCAGTTCATCTTGTGTAGTATTCAATGGTAATAAAAAATTACTTCTGACATTTTCAAGAATTGGGGTTGATGATCCCCATAAAGTCTAATCCCCATTATGCAAAAGGTTTATCAATCATGATTGGATTCAATGGCATGGATGCCTTGGGCTCTTTAGTGTTGAATACTTGACATGAGTGACATTATCTCATATGTTTGTGAGCATCTTTAAAGATAGTGAGCCAATAGTAACCAAATCTAAGGATATTATGGGTTGCAGTCCTTTTAGATGGATGTCCACTTCTAAGATTCTCATGGAAAGTGCTTAGTATCTTATCTATTTCTTCCTTAGAGACACATCTCATATAAATTCCTTCAAAGTTCTTCTTATATATTAATCCATCCTTGATCAGGAAATGTGTTACCTCGAGCCTCAAATCTCTCGTTTTCTCTCTACTTAACCATGTAGGATAATAGCTATTGATTAGTAAATGGATAATAGGATCCTACCAATAATTGGTTGAAAAATTTATTGCTTTACTTATATAACACTCAGTTTGGGATTAATAATGGCAATCAACTTCATTAAACCTTAACACTTTACCAACTTAGCATTCTTCATTTCAAGATCATACTCTTGAAGTACAACCATCCATTTACCTTTTCTCTTTCCAAGTTCACATTGACTTAGAATTATCATAGTGGTAAGGTCTGGCAAGATTACATGCACTTTATTCCTAAGAATATAGTGTGTAAACTTCTTTACTACCTTAAATAAATCAAACGCTTATTTGTAAATCAAATAATAGTTCAACTCAACATTTTTAAGGTTAGTGATCATAAATGAAATGGGTTGATCACATTTATCTATCTTCTAAGTTAGAACAATAACAATTGTGTGATCAGAGGAAAAAGAATAAAGGTAAAAGTATTTAGTAAAGTATGGACTTACTAGGATTAGATCTTATTTGATTACTTATTTATTATATTTGAAAGCTTTCTTAGTCTCCTCATTCCATGTGATCTTGACATATTTATTCAACATGTCATTCAATGGATTTATAATTTTTACAAAACTAGAAATGAACTTTCTCACAAAGTTGATTTTGCTAAAAAAAAGTCTTTAGTTCCTTCCTACTATTAGGGGATTATATTTTTGATATTGTATTTACTCTATCAAGATTTATAGAGATCCCCTCCATGGTTATGGAATGACATAATATCTTTCCCTTAGTTACACAAAAAATGTTTTTCTTGGGATTGAGGGAGATTACATAACTTCTACACCTTTCAAATACCTGTTGCAAGTGCATGATGTGGTCTTCCCTATTTTTTGAAAATATAATCACACCATTAATGTAAATGATAATAAACTTACCTTTCAAACCCTAAAAATATTGGTACATTTCTCTTTGAAATGTTGTACCTTTATTGATTAATCCAAAGGGCATTATTTTATAGGAAAAAGTGCCCCACTTAGTAGTAAATGTAGTCTTAATCTTGTCTTCCTTGTTCATTAGCACCTAATTACACCTTGAAAATACATAAAGAAAACACATCATAGCTGAACTAAAAATAATTTGGATTACTTGGTCAAGAGAAGGTAAGGGTAATTATCCTTTTTAGATGCTCTATTCAAATTTCTAAAGTCAATGCACAATATTATTTCACCATTCTTCTTTTTAAATGGCACCATGTTGGGTATTATTGATGCTTAATTTTGCAACTAATCACCAGAGTCATGGGAAGTTTCAAAGATGTGGAACTTGACCCTTAAAACAACCTCTATATTTTAAATAAGCTAGCTCTTCTCTTGGGGATTGGTGTAAATGGAGAGAAAACAATGCATACATATTATTTAAACTACTAAGGTTATACGCCAAGATTTGTATTCCTTTACTAAACAACACTGTGAAGAGTACTAACATAGTTTACCAAAAAATTAAAGATCTTAAAGTATGATCAATAATTTAAGAAAATACTATAGAATAACTAATGGATCATAATATAAAATTAACCTATATCATCATCATCTATTTATAACAGCACAATATTAGTTTCAACAGTTTTCCTTGAAAAGATTAAAGAGTATGCAACATGGTTAATAATCTCAATAATTTTGTGAAATTGACAAAAGGATTATAACATTAAATGAGAAGAAATATTGAAAGTGGACTATTATTTCATAGAACACTGCTATCTCTTTATATATGAACAAAGTATGTAAGGCAAAGTGCATAAAATACAATCTTCACACTCCTAAGAAAGGCAACTGCTAAGGCAGTCTAATGCTTCCACCAAACTTGCTTTTAAAACTATGTATATAATCTAGATGATAAAAATCCCATTTAATCTAACCTAATTATAGCTACTTATAACCTAAAAAATACTATTGTGAGTCTCTACCACTTGTCTAGGTTTAACTGCTTATCCATAATTTTTTGATCTAAGAAACTACATGCCATTAGAGCCAAACCACTTGGGCCCTTTTTCTATCAATTTTGCTAACTATCCTTCTCACTCCATTTCAACTACTGATCATCATTTGTCTTTATCATGTAGTCTTCCCAAACATGGACATGTGAAAGCTTCCACACCCTTTTGGAGTCACTGAGACTCTTTCCCACTCTCTGTTTAGCTTCTAATTTTAATAGCGCTTAGAGGCTACACACCATCAGATCTAAAGATCCTAACCAAACCATCGATCCTTTCTTTGTTTTTTATAGGCTACATGTGGAAGCCTTCATAAGTTAGGAGATCTTCAAATTTTTTCCTTGGTTGAATTAAGAGTAGTGGTGACATGTGGATACCCTCTGATCTTCATACTCTCCTATTATTTCTTGACTCAAAATAAAACATTGTTTAACCATGTGTTAATCTCACACTCAATGAAGGTTTTGAAAATAATATTTTCCTTTGAGGGAGAATCAAGGTGACAAGTGACATTAAACATGCTCATTTGAATCTCAAAACCTTTTACTAAGCTTTACCAAAAAATGGGACTCCATGAAGCTTAATGCTTACCACTTGACTCACTGTCAGGACCTTTACTTTTACAAAAAGAGACTGCCATTACACCATGTGTCTATCAAGCACAAACTAAAGGCTCTTCTCTAATATTTAAATCTAGAAAAGTGTCAAAGTGACATGTGGATACCCTCAACTCAATGCTCTATACTTAAGTTATTTTGGCCCTAATACTTAGAATGCTACTTATGGTCATAAAAATACAAACAAGAGCCTAAAGAAAAAAACCTTGTACAAAAAAATTATATAGTTTATAGTGACTCACTAGGGGATCCATGCCTACATGGAAAAAACCTTAGCCTTGCCTAACCAAAAAACCAAAATTGTGGTTCCTATGACTATTTACTTTAGAGATTTTATAGTGACATTTGGTACCCAATCCATTCTACCTCTATCAGGTACTCTTGCTTCTATAGAGCTTGAATAGATCTATCCAACTTGATTATTTCCTTATGGGAAAAATATTGGAGACCCTACACCAAAAAATGCAATTGGTACTCTAGTTTGGTCATTAGGCCATAAACTGACTCTACCTCAATGAAACTGGAAGAGTCATTCAAAGACTAAAAAATAGTCTGATCATTTTGCTTCTTGATAAGTAGATTTTACATCTAGTCTTCCATCAGGACAATGGTTTCATCAAGGAAAGGGGAAGGGAGTCCCATCTGAACCAAACCTTCAATGTGCCCCTTCATTCTGTTAACCCCTTCCTTTAAGAGATTCAATAGATTCTTGCATTTCAAAGTAGCTTTATTGTAGCTCAAAATCTCACTAGCCTTCCCTGTGAATGTCCTCTTATTAGTGACTCTATCTTCTTAAAGGGTCTCTTTTATTGCATCATATAATTTTTGAATCAATATCTATGATTTATGAACCTTGTCTAAAATTGATAATAAGATCTTCTCGATATAGGACTCCACACTTAAGCATAATTTTTGTGCATCATATATGAATTTGAGTGTAGGCCTAAGCTGGGTAACATTAGTGGAGATCCTTTGGTAGAAAGAAACATAAATCACCCTTACCATTTTGACAATACCTATTGCCTTAGGTTATTGGGCCAACTATTGGGTCAATTGAGTAGCTTTTTCCTCTACTACCTTGCACTTAACCTATAATCTAGTCCTTTCTACTACTATGGTATTTAAATTCTATTGAATCTATGATGACTCTATTGCCTTATCATTTCTCTACATCTCCAAGAGCTTCTTCTCCTCCTCCAAAAGGAAGGTAGTTTCTTTGATTGAATTAATCTCATTTTGGAGTGCAGTTGCTTTTTCTTCTGAAGTCTTCAAAACTTTTTTAGATATTTCCCCTTTTAGGTCAATATTGAGTTGGGAAATTTCTTTGTCCTTGGCCTACAGCTCTAAGATTAAGTGTCTTACTATGCTTTGGGCTTGAGTTAAGCCTGATTTTGCCTTTTGGAGTTGATATGAGATCTTCAAATAAGATGTGGCTACCACAAAAGTAGTATCATTCATTAAATCCCCTTAATCCTATAGCATAAACTAGGTTAGGTCCATATCCACTGCACTCATTATGTAATCCTCAAGCTACATTTTCTTGAGTGGATTTCTCACATTAGGGACCATGTGGATGACAGTGAGGGAATTTTGCTTAAGGTCATAAAAATATCGCATCTATTATGTGGCCATACACTTCATTTCTTTATTCCTCTACTTTTGTTTTCTAATCTCTCTAACCCTCCTTTCTAAATTAAATTGGGCATGAAATTCTGAGGGAGATGCCATAATACCACCTATAAAAGGAGACCCATGGGGTAAACCATAAGGTATACTAATGGATTTTTTGGGCTGATCTTGTGAGGATGGGTTTAAAAAGACCCTAAGAGAAAAGGTTGGAAAACTCAACTATTGAGAAGTAAGAGTGAAAGGAGAACTAGATGGCATTAAATATTTATTAGGTAAAACTAAGAAAGATAAGGGTGCTAATCCATTTGATGATCCAATCAATATTTTAGGTGACAATTTAGGTGATGGTTCTACCCTAATTAGTAGCATAACTTCTAGGAGCCATAACTTTTGCACCATAGCTCTGTTTGACTCCCCATTTGAACCATTGGAAAGCTAATAATGAGGTGAACACCATGAGATGGAATGAGCTATACTAAATGGGTTTTGACTCCTAAAAATCAAATTAAATTACCCCAAATTTCAATTTTAGTAATGCAATCTAAAAATAGTAAGTTTCTAAAAATAGTAATTCCTCAAATTTTGTATTGTTGTAAATCATGGAAGTTGAACCACTTAATCTCCCTAAAGATTTGTGACCTTACACATCCTCCTCATACCTTAAAAATGTGTATAAATTAATATGTAACCCAAAATGGAAATTAGACATCTCTTCTCAGAGATAGGCATATATTTGGGTCTACAAATTTGATCAATAAAACATCTCTTCTTAGAGATAACATTATTACAATTGTGTTGTTCTTGTTTCTTGAATTATCTTTCAACCAAAGCTTCTAAGTTTTGGATGATGTGAATAGGGTGGAATTAATAGATCCTGAGTTAGAGATTGAGGTGGAGACATGCATCTTTCTCTTTATCTCCCTCTAAAACCACTATCTTTTGTTTCTTTTTCTTTGGGCTCTTTACAGGATCCTCTCCTGCTATTTGGACCACTGCCAACTGAGATGAATCCAAAAATTCTTTTGTGGAATAAGATACATAAAGGGTATCTAAAGGGGCTAATACTATAGTGATTTGTGAACTGAGTTGGGTTTCCATTTACTTTTCCACTTCACTAAGTGGAAGTGGTCAGGTTGAAATAGTGTGTACTACCATAGATGTCTCTACCTCTTTAAGTTCCTTTTGGGGTTTTAGGATCTCACTAACATCTAGAATAGAAATTAGAGAGGTATGAGACTCATCCCAAAGGGTATTCCATTGGGTATCTAAGGGTATGACTTCAAAACTTAGGGATAACTTGCCAATCTCTTGCCTATACCTCTAGTAGGTGGTTATTTTTTCTTGACTCCAATCCATCTTGAGTAAAGCTTGTTTCATCCCCTTAGACACGAGATTTTATAGGTCAAAAGTGTGAGTGGGTTGATAAAAAGACTCCTATGGGGTAGTTGGTAAGTTCTATAGCTCTACATATAAATCAAGGGTATCTCTCTTTGGAGACATCCTATCTTCAAAAAACCTTCTATTCTCATGCCTGAAAGGAACATGGACTTTACTCTTGGCAAGAAAAGAGGTCATAAAGCCATCTGGGTCATACCTCCATAGATCTTGAATTAAAACTAACCCATAAGTGGATAAATTCCTATTTAGAATAAATTCTATCTATCTCTTTACAATAATAATCCCTCACTTGGTTAGTGGGATGTTATGAAAAGCCCTCTTTTCTCTTCCTACTCCAAACTTAGAGTCAATGACTACCAATTACTGTGTCACTTCCAAGCCCACTATTCTAATAGTTAGAACCTTCAAAATCATAAAGGATTCCTCCCCAAAACCATGAACCCTAATGAAATAATGATGGGCCCCAAAAAATAAATCATAGGGGTGATAAGCATCGAACAAGATAACCCTAACTGAGTCATTCATATTATTGTTTATTCCCTCTAGATCCATTTCTCCCATTATTGGTGTCATAAAACACATATCAAACTCATAAGGATATGATTACTTTGATAACACATGAGTCCATGCAGACATGTGGATAATCTTGTGGGGGTCTACCACTTCTAAGTCCCATAGGATCAAAATTATATGTTGTTGGAAAAACTAAGTAGTTTGATATAAAATAAGGTAGAAAAGATATGAGGAATATCTAAAGGTAGAGTAAACACTAAAATTAGCTAAATTTTGTCTCATGGAATAGGAAATGTGCTCTAAAAAATCAAACTTATATGTTGTTGACTTGGAGATGGTCTTCATATAAAAAATGGCTGCAAGCTGCCAATCATGCACCATTACATTAGCATTATCCTCAAAAATTAAGGTGAGAATTAAAGATACATCCTAGGAGTCTAGATAAAACCTACCTTTATTAAAGGGTAGGGGTAGAGTTTGAGTACTATTCTCAAGAAGACGCAGTTCCTTATTTATAAATCCCTATTGTTAGTGTACTTGGGACCAAACATGCCTCAATTGAATCATGTCATAAAAGATGGTAGAAGGGTCATGTTTTAGACCTAACATGTCATGGATAGCCTAGGGAGTGATTACTACCTTGATTAATCCCTTTTGAATTATCAGAGTTGTAGGATTATAATTTTGTGTGCATAATTCCACTAATTCAGGATATGGGTGCACTGTGGGTACTAGATACTAAGCTAGCCCTGAGGTCCAAATACTCATTATAAAGGTCTCAAGCATCTATTGATTTATGATTTGGCATGCACCACCTCTCTAAGGGTCTTAGTCTTTTTTGATAAAATAGGGTCAAAAATCTTGTTTGCATAATTGAGGATGAGGGGAGAGTCTTGGGAGACACCTTTGAACATTGTTCTGGTTCTTGGGTATGTAGTTTTGGGCTACATAGGAGCTGAAGCATATTAATTCAATGGTGTAATTGTGGTGTAAATTTTACTAAACCCTTTATCTCTAAAAACACTCTTTTCTACTCCTTGAATCACTTCTTGGACTTGAATTGACCTAGATGTTAGTTCCTCTCGCGACTTTGAGTAATCACTTTTCTTTTTTGTGAAGAAATAATGAGACCCAAATTCTCTTTAAACTCTATGAACTCCATGAGTGATATTAATAACTTTCCTTGATGGTTATTCATGTCTCATTAAAAATTAAAAATAAGTCACTAAAAATAAATCTTTGATATATCAATTCAAAATTTAAAATTTTAACATTTAATATCCTTGGGAAACCATTAGATAGGCATAGGAGACAAAATCTTAAGGTAATATAGGGATATTTTAATGTTAACACACATGAAGAAAACTTAAAATAAAAGATGTGAGTAAACAACCTCAAAATAAAAAAACAAAAGGAAACTATCTTAGCTATGATACATGGTTGCATGAGACTCCTACATGAAGAGTTTAAGGAAAATCCCATTAACAAGAATATCTAAAGACTCTCCTTCCTTTGTCTCTAATTCATAAGCATTACAGTGCATACAAGTAGTGATTTTGAAAGGACCTATCCACAAAGAATCAAACTTATCATGTTTTATAGGCTTAGCTACTCTTGCATCCCATTTAGAGACCTAGACACCAATTTTAAAATTAGGCTCTACATTTTTTTGATCAAACCAAATTTTGATATTTGCTTGTTGACTCATCATTGACTCGTGCTAATTCTATTTTCTATTTAAGCTCCAACAAAACTACTAGTCTAACCTACATTGGACCATTTTCTTCAACCTCTACTTGATTTATCAGTTGCAAGGCTAGAATTTTGATAGAAATAGGCATTACTGCCTCCTTTCTATATACCAACTCATAAAAAAAGGTCTTTATTACTTGTTTAAGTGTTATTTAATCTACCCATAAAGCTATATTTATGTATTAATGCCATCTTATTTTTTTTCATTTCCCATTCTTTTTATGAGTGTAATCAGGTTCTTGTTAGTCAATTCTACCAAACCATTCCCTTGAGGGTAATAATGCGATGAAGTCTTTAGGTATATACCATTTTTTAATACAAAATCACACACTTTGGACCCTAGGAGTGCCTTGGTATTGTTAGATATAATAGTGTAAGGAGGTCCAAACCTAGTTGTGATTTCCTCTAGGAGATCAAAAATCACATTCTCTATTGCTTCTTTAAGGGGAACTACTTCAATCCACCTTGTGAAATAATCTATTACAATAAGGATCCACTTGTGCCCCATGCTTGAAACTAGGTTAATCATCCCAATAAGATCTAAGCCCCATTGAGTGAAAGGCTCTTCAACAATTATAGGGATGAGTGTAAATGCAACATTTCTCCTCTTACCTATGTAAACTGATAAGATTGACACTTACTAACCATAGTATGATAATCAAAAAACATAGTGGGCCAGAAATACCTTGCTTGGAGTATCTTGATAGCTATGGTCCTTACAAAAAAATGGACCCTAGAGATTCCATAATGTATCTTGTGTAAAACCTTTCCAATTTCTTCTCCCTCTATGCATCTGAGTAGGATCCCATCAAAATTTATTTTGAAAAGGAAAAGGTCTACTAGAACAAAGATGGACCCTTGTTGTCGATAGTACCTCCTTTTTTATAGGGTAAATGACATGGATATTGGCTAGTATTTATGAAATTAACCTTACAAGTCACCTAAAACTCTAACTCATCCTCTTGTATTTTGAGTATAGTATCCTTGACTATAAGTTCTTATATTAGAGTCTCAAAATATTGAGCAAGGTATTGACACAAACTCCTACCTCTTACTAATTTCATGGGCTTAACTTCAACATCATATTCCAATATCTTAGTTATCCAATTGGCTCTCTTTTTGATGTTTTCACACTCCATTATGCATTCCCTAACACTTGAATGTGTTACGAATATTGTGATCTTGTTTCTAATAACTAAGAACCTAAATTTTTTGAGCCTCTTAACAATAGGATAGGCTTTCCTCTTGACAAAATTATACCTTAATTCATAGCCTTAGAGAGTCCTTGAGAAAAAGACAACCAGATGTTCCCCTTGTTCTATATCCTTTTGGGTTAATACTGAGGCTATGCTATGTTCTCCTCCATAGACATACATGATAAAATATTTTGAGAAATTAGGGTTGCATAGGACTAGAGTAGATGTAATTACCCTTTAGACACTCTTAAAATCTTGTTTCCCCTCAGCCATCAATTTAAAACTAAGATCCTTCTTTAGCATTAGGGTGATGGGTCTAACCACTCTGGTAAAGTCTAAGATGCCTCTTACAAAGTTAATCTTCCCAAGGAAAGATTGTAGCACCTTTTTGTTTATTGGTAGTGATAAATCTAGTATTGCCTTAATCCTTTTTGGATCAATTGAGATACCTTCTTTTGAGATAATGTGTCCAAGTAATTTCCCTTGAGGCACTCTAAATACACATTTATTTGGGTTCAAATAGATCCCATATTCCTGGACCTTTTTTTAAATAGCCTCTAATTGATCAAAATGATCCTCAGCTAACCTAGAGAAGATGGTGAGATCATCAAGATAAATCAGAATTGATTTATTTATGAATTCCCTAAAGGTAATGTCCATATCTCTTTGGAACATAGCCTCTAAATTTGAGAGTCCAAATGGCATTTTCGCATAAGTGAAAGTTACATACTTTGTGGTGAAAGTGGTCTTGTGTTGATATTATTCTACTAACCATATCTAATTATAACCTAAGCATCCATCTAATAAGAAAAACTTCTCTACTCTCACCACTGTCTATAGAATCTACTCCATTGAGGGTAAGGGGTAGTGGTCTTAAAGAGAGGCCTTATTGAGATCCCTAAAGTCTAAAAAGAGTGTAATCTCTCCATTCTTTTTTCTTACTAGGATAAAGTTGGAAACCAAAGTAGAGTGCTTGATGGGGAAGATAATCCTAGACTCTAGTAATTTCTTGAGCTCTTCTACCATGAGAGACTCTATCTTTGGATTGACTGGTCTTTACTTTTGGTGAATAGGATTTGATCCTTAAATTAAGTCAATAGTATGTTGGATATTATATTTATTATAACCAGTAAGATCCTTATACATCCATGCCATTACCTTATTGTATTTATGACATAAAGCCACTAATCTTTCTTTTTCCTTTTAACTGACCACCTTCCATACTTTCAACTTTCTCCCATTGGAGACTTCAAGTTTAGAATAGTCCTATTTACTTTACATGAACTTTATTTTATCTATGTTTACATCATTAGGATAAAACAAGTTTTCAAGGGTTATTAACCCCTTTATAAGCTTTTTGGACCTCAATTTTATGATCTGTTCACCATATGCCTCTTTAATTTTAGGTTGTAATTAGTCCATGAACTCTCCTGACTATTGTATAAAGAATATGATCTATTGATAACTCTCAAAGACTTTATAATTATCTATATTATCTAGGATAGTAGGTTGGATGACTACTTTGATGGCTTCTTTATTGGTTAATAGGTATTTGGTTAGATCAAATTGGGATCTGATTTGAGCCATTCTATTTGCTTTAATGTTTTGAGTTCTTGGGATGATTTCAATGTTGAAAGCATCCAAATTTTTGATCAAGTCCCAAACTCTAGGGTGATAAGACCTCATATTTGGGTTCTTTGCTATGTAAGTTGCTATAACTTATTTTACCACCAACTTTGAGTCCCCTAGGACTCTTAGATTCTTGATCCCTTCTTTATGGGTGAGAGTCAGGCCATGAACTAGAGATTCATACTCTACTTCATTGTTAGTGTAACCAAATTGAAAATGAAAGGCTTTAAGGATACTTTTTACCTTAAGGGAAGTGAGACATATAGCTACTCTTGATCCCTTTTTGCTTATTGCTCCATCAAAATTTAGAGTCCATATTAAAGAATTTTCCAGGAGGCTTTCCTTTTTAGTGAGCTCATTTTTCATTATGTCAAGGATTTCAAGATTCTCATCACAGATGATGTAAATTCCTAAGTTTATAGAATAAAAGTTTCCAAAAGGATCCTCTAGTGTTAAATATGATAAATATTTCTTACCATCATGTTCACTAACTTCTTGTATTGATTCCTCTATACAAATTTCTTCGTATCTTATGATCATTGAATGGGAGGCTTCAAACCTTGATTCCATTTGGTCTATAATGTGTTCCTTGCATAATAATTATGATATCACTTTCATCTTAGACACATACTTGGTTCTTAGAATCAAATGTGACCAATCAAGGGATATACACCCTCTAATTTTTGTTGTAAAGTCTCTAGATAGGCATAATCTAAAGATAGGAGGAATGTCTATAACTATTATATCTTATGAAATAGTTATGTTTGGGAAATAATATAATTTTAATGGAATCCCTCTAATTATCCTAATGGTTTGTATCAAATTTCCATCAACCTGCATGAATCCTTTATTTAATGTCTCATATTTGATCTTCAAGGCATCAGCGATTAACTTAGGCATGACTGTAGTGCTTGCACCTAAGTCTATCATAAAGTTGTGAAGAAATTTATTACCCACTATAAGATTCATATAGAAGGGGTTAGGTTTAGGTTTCCTTACCTCTTTTTTATCATTCAATAGGATTTTTGGTTGTTATTGCTGAGGTATAGCCAATTACTCTTTGCCTTTATTTGATGTAAATTCCTTTACGGTATTGAAATTTGGGTCATTATGGTCCTTTAGTGCTTATTTAAATATATTATTTTGCTTGGGGATGGCCAACATATCCCATAAAGAAATATTAGCAAGGAATTTACTTAGTTATTCCACCACATTGATTGGTCTGAGGGGCTAGGTCTTGACATACTAAGGGGACCTTGTCCTTTCAACCATCATGTTACAGACCCCTTATTTTTGAGTGGTTATAAAAAATTCTTTAGTTGTCATGGGGACTTAAAAAATTAGGGATAATGACACCTTTCTTGATTCAATGTTGATAGTAGGGAGAACTTCAATAGATTTAACCATTCTCCTTTTTGACCATGTGAGATAATCAGACTGATCTACATTTTTAGAGGTAGATGTTTCATTAATGAACATAGATTCCTCATATTTAATCCATGAAAAAAAAGCATGTTTATGGTAAATCTCTCCTTCTTGTTCTATTGACATGTCTTGCATCTAAGCTATCATGGCTACATTTTGAATTTTGGGTGACTGGTATGGTCTAGATGAGGTCATTTCTTGAGTTTCCATTCTTCTTTGTTTAGCTACTCTTTGTTGTAGGTTTCCCATAGCGAAATCTCTTGGCATATGAGAGTCATTATAAGGAAAGTACCATGCATTTTTTTCTTTTACCAAGTTGTTTTGGCTAGGGACTAGATCTTTGACTAAGCTTGGTAGAATCATCTAAAAGAATGGGGTACGGGGATGATCTAGTTAGGTGGTTGTGAAGAAGTTGATCTTTGAGTCCCTTGGTACTGATTTGGATGTTAGGGGGTATATTCTATTGGAAACCCTAATAAGGAGGTCATTGGTGTGAAGCTTGGTTCCTTTTAAGATTGATAATTTCATTAAAGAAGTTTTTAAGGATGTTCTTGACATCATTCATCTCTGATGAGGCAGAAGACATAGCTATGACTAGTGTTTCTTGATTTGAAGGGAAGTTATATAGAGAAGTATTAGCTTGGGAATTACTAAGAAGTCATTCTTGATTTAGGAGGGATAATTTGGGAAACATAGGCATAAGAGGCCTTGGGGTAATTTCCTACCATCTATCAAATTATTATCTACTCTTATAGTGAGTTTGTAAGCATTGGTAAGATTATACCCTCCTAGTGACTAAATCATGACTAATATATCATAATTAAATGTTTTGAGATAAAAAAACAATCACCATACCTGTAGGTGGTCAAGCTGAGATTGGGATTCTTTGCCATGTCTTCTAAAATCTAGTCTTGAAATTAGTCATTACTTCTTGGGGGATCTCTTAATAGTGATTAATTATGTAAGAGGGATGATCTATCTCCCTTTTCATTCAATCTATCATATAGTGCAGTTCCCAGTTAGTCCCAATTTTTAATAGAGTTAGGCACTAAAGATCTATACCAGTCATGAGCTCTTCCCTTCAAAGAGGTGGTGAGTAGTCTCAAGGATACATTTTATTGTGTGATAAAGTGGATAGTACATACATCAGCCACATCTTGAATATGCTCCATTGGAGTCTTAAATTCCTCTCAAGTGAATTTAGATATTGATTTTAGATCATTAGATAGAATGGGATCCCATGTATTAGGAGGTGTTGGTAGGATAAGTGGACTTCCACTATTCCAATTGATAAAGTTTTTAAGTGGCACCTAAATTGACATTTGACCTCTAACATTAACTTGTCGAGTCAACCTTCTTCTTGAAGTAGTCACCAAAGGTGTTACTAAGAGTCCTAGGTTTATTTTATATTGGATCTTGTAGTCAGCCCATGATTTTCCCTCCTTAAAGGATGTTAACTCATACACTTCTATACAATATTATCTTGGTCCCACCAGGTGTGCCATAAAAATTGTTGATGCTTAATTTTACAACTAGTCAATAGAGTCATGGGAAGTTTCAAAGATGTGGGACTTAACCCTTGAAACAACCTCCAAATTTTAAATAAGTTGGCTCTTTTCTTAGGGTTTGGTGTAAAGGGAGAGAAAACAATTCATAAATATTATTTAAACTACTAAGGTGATATGTGAAGATTTGGATTCCTTTACTAGATAATAATATGAAGAGTACTAATAGACTTTAACAAAAAATTAAAGAGTTTAAAGCATGATCAATAATTTTAGAAAAGACTATAGACTAACCAATGGATCATAATATAAAAGTAACCTAAATCATCATCATCTATTTTTAACATCACAATATTAGTTTCAATAGTTTTTCTTGAAAATATTAAAGAGTATGCAACATGGTTAATAATCTCAATAATTTTGTGAAATTGACAAAAGTATTATAGTAAAAAATGAGAAGAAATATTGAAAGTGGACTATTATTACATAGAACACCACTCTCTTTTTATATATGAACAAAGTATGTAAGGCAATGTTCATAGAATAAAATCTTCACACTCTTAAGATATGTAACTGCTAAGGCAGTCTAATGCTTCCATCAAACTCACTTCTAAAACTTTGTATATAATCTAGATGATAAAAATACCCTTTACTCTAATCTATCTATAGATACTTATAACCCACAAAATACTACTATGAGTCTCTACCACTTATCAATGTTTAATTGCTTGTTCATAATTTTTATATTTGAGAAACTACATGTCATTGGATCTGAACCATTTGGCCCTTTTTCTATCAATTTTGATAATTTTCCTTCTCACTCCATTTAAACTACTAATCCTCATTTGTATTTATCATGTAGTCTTCCCAAACATTGACATGTGGAAGCTTTTATACCCTTTTGGAGTCACTGAGACTCTTTCCCACTCTCTACTTAGCTTTTAATTTTAATGGCTCTTAGAGGCTCTGCATCATCAGAGTAAAGATCCTAACTGAACTATTGATCCTTTATTTATTGTCCATAGGTTACATGTGGAATCCTTCAAAAGTTTGGAGGTCTTAAAATTTTCACCTTTATTAAATTAAGCACAGTGGCGACACATTGATACCCTTCGATTTTCATACTCTCTTGTTGTTTCTTGACTCAAAATAAAAAATCATTTAACTATGTGTCAGTCTCATGCTCAATGGAGGTTTTAAAATGAATCTTGTACTTTGAGGTAGCATCAAAGTGACAAGTGGAATTAACCATGTTCATTTTAATCTCAAAACCTTTTACTAAGCTTTACTAAAAATGGGTATTCCTTGAAGCTTAATGCTTACCACTTGACTCACTGCTGGGACCTTTACTTTTACAAAAAGGAACCATCATTGCACCATGTGTCCATTGAGTGTAAATTAAAGGCTCTTCTCTAATATTTCAAGCTAGAAAAAGCATTAAAGTGACATGTGGATACCCTCCACTTAAGGATCTATACTTAAGTTATTTTGGCCCTGATACTTAGAACGTTGCTTGTAGTCATATAAAGAAAAACAAGAGCCCCAAGAAAAAAAACTTGTAAAAAATATTCTATAGGTACCCAAGGAAAGTGTCTAATGAGAAACACTATCTTATCATCTAGTATCTTTTTGACCTATTTATATATCATTAGTTCTAAGATAGGATTGAATAGCCTTTATTTTTGCCTAAAAGGCCTACAAGCTTCTTTCAATGGTATGGTGTGGGTTATGTCTATAGGATCAAAGATATTTAAGTCATCATAGGACCATGTTATTACATATTTATACTTGTTTAGTAGATATTTGGCTCTCTTGGTTTCAATTCTTGTGCATGCTATACCAATACTCACCAATTGAGGTTAACCTTGGGAACCTAGGTCAACTACATTGTAGTCCTTCTCATCTACCTTGGGGATCTTAATATTCTCAACTAGTTTGTTAGAATCAAATAACCTTTCATGGGTAATGATTCCTTATGAGATTTTTTTTTCATTCAGTTGGATGACCTTGTCATCAATATTACATTAAACTTTGTCATCATCAAGGGTATTTTCATTGACCTCATCAATGATGTGAGACTAAAATACCCCTGATTAGGTCATGAAATCTATGATTTGTTTATCATCACTAAATACTTGTAAATGGTTAACATTATCTAGCACTGAGGGACTTGGAACTAATTTAATTATAAGGTTTTATAATTTGTAGCTTTGATTAGACATAAGGTTGGCTACAACTAAATCAAGTTCATCAATAGCATTATTTTCTTCCCTAGGGATTGACATGTTGAAAGCATCAAAACATTAAATTAAGTCCCATACTTTAAACTTATGATTCTTAAGTTATGAAAATTTGTATTAATATTTAATTTTGACATGATTAACTACTAGTTCAGAATCATCAAAAACTAATAGTTCTTTGACCTTACATTTGATTACAAATTGTAATCCAAGAATAAGTGATTCATACTCTACAAGATTGTTAGTTCATGGGAATTAGAGTTTGTAAGAGGCATTGTATTCCTTCCCAATTGGATTGATTAACACCACCCTTAATCTAAAACCTTATTTACATATAACACAATCAAAATATAGCCTACATAATCCAAGCATCACATGAGAAGTTTTAGAGTCACATACCTTTGGGGCATCAAGAGTTTAGACACTCAAATTTGAGTTAACCATGTTGACCCTCTCATTGGTTTCATTGTATTCAGTAATCATGTGATTCATCTTAGGTTCCCTCTTTATCCTAATTTTATTAGGAACTCCCTTCTAGGGAAGCCACATGTGTGAATAATTAGTTGACATATCACCATTTAAGGCCCTTGTCCAATCTCTACTCAATAGCATTCCGTAAGTGTTAGGGATGTCCACAAATTAGATGTCAATGAACTATTGGATCCTTGGTTCAGAAGAAATATGCATGTGAACATTCAACAAATCACTAATTACTTTGACTCTTGATTTATCTAATTGAGTTACAACTCTATCAAATTTAATTAGAGTCAAACTAAGTTATTCACAAATAACTTTGGCCATGATATTTGTAGATGCACCAAAATATAAAAAATAATTATGCAAATTCTTACCAAAGATCCTAACTATAAGTAGGAAATGTGGAACAACTACCTTACTCTTGTATATTGCAACATTAACATGCATAACCTTTTGAGACTTACCAGGTTTCTTAGATAAAAAATCCAACAACAAATCCATTTATTCTATAATCTCAGTTAATTCATGCAAATTAATGATATCTTTTATATTTTTCATGTCCTCCATTATATTATATCTAGTCCTATTAGAAGAATTAGATGTATCAACATTGGGTTTAATGGTACTTCTATTAGGAGGCTCTAGATTGTTGTCTAATGTAGTATTAGGAGGAGTGTCAAAATTATTTGGTGGAGTTGAGGTAGTCAAAGGTTATTTTTTATCCCTATTCCTTAGAGGATTGGTCTTCTTCAACTATTGCTAAAAAGTGTGAATCTCTTCAGGGATATCCTTAGGCTTATTCTCTTCTTGAAATGGGAATGCAAGTGTCTCCATCATGAGAGTTGAGTTAGAAGATTTATATGATTTTAAAGAAATTGAATTACATATACCATTATATTTTTTAGGGATAACTTCAAAAGTATCTAAATCTTCTTGAATATCTTCAAAAGCATTGCAAAATTCTAGACAATCTAATTCACCATGCTTTGAAGTATAATGCAATCTACAATAATCAAGCAAAGCTACATCACTAAGATTTATATCAAGCACATTATTATTAGTAGATGAATCATTATTGTGTATATTATTATTATTGTTATTTTGAAACCTATTTAAAGGTATACTAAACCTTTGGAAGGAGTAATTCCTGTTATATATTTACCCAATATTGCTAACTTGCTTTTGTAGCTGAAGGAAATCAGTACTCAACTTTTGAACCATCTTCAAGATAGAGTCATTTTCATTTTTTGGCACCTCTAAATTATTCACTTGAGTATTACCACTAGTTTTATGAACAAAAGTTCTTTGATCTTGTGGATGAAATCCACTTGCAGTATTGTTCAAGAATCTTATTAGCCAAGATAAGCATGATTCAAAGGTAATTAGTTTAGAACTAGAAACTAATTTAAGGTAGGCATATTTTGATTGGCATTGAATTGACTTATAAAATAGGTAAATTTGGATTAGTGTTAGTGATACTATATGACATTTGGCCCTGGGGTTGCATCTAATCATTAATGATCATAGCTTCAACATAAGCTAGGGTTGGTGTATTAATGACATGAATAGATATTTTGAGAAACACAAAAGTCATGGGATCCAATGCATCCATGTAAATATCTAAGGCTAAAGACTCATTAGGTCTATAAGGGGATATGGATCTACTAAAAATCTTATAGAATATAGCATTAAAGGATCTTATGGGATCTTTGAGTCTATTTTAACTATGGTAAACTATTGGTAAAAGACATAAGGACTAATGATTTTACCAAACTGATCAATGGAGTAATTATTAAAATCATTCCATTTGGCTATGTAGTTTTCAAGAAGGTTAGGGAACCATTCATATGCACTATCTTTGAAATTAAAATAAAATAACCTACATGCTACATCTTCATGAATAACATTCAAAAGTCTTAAAGAAACTTTGAAAAATTTAATGTGTTCTTTAGTAGTTACAACATCATTAAGACTAAAAGTAGGCAAATATTTTTCAAGATTTTGAGGAAGGTCTTGTACCACACCTAGCACATTGATTAAAGAACCTCCTAGATAAGCCATAACTTGATAGGGATTGAACATAAGAGCACATTGAACTAGTGAAGTTGGTTGAGCCTTTGAAAATCTATGCTTACCTTTATCTCATCTAACTCTCCTATGAACTTCTAATGAAAGAAAAAGAACCCTTGTCTCTAAATGTGACCTGGTCCTTATCCTTTGTAATTCCATCTTGAGAGATTTAAACCATATTTGAAATATGATGTGTAAATATTATCTTTGAAAAGAATAATGATCAAACTTGTACATTAAAAAAATTTTACACAAATTTGTATAAATAATGACAAAGGACAATAATCTTTAAATGAATTAGCTCAAAGACAAGTTCAAACACATAAGTATGAATTATATGTACACTTTTCAAGCTTACATAAACTCAAATTTGTAAATATCCAATCAATATCTGAATAAAATATCTATTAATAACCTCATATTCCTTGGATTTACAAAACTTAAGCTATCTTTACCATAATTACTCATATATCTTCAAAAAACATCTATCTTTATCTGAATAATCATAAAGACTAGTCTAAAACCATTAAGACCAATGATATTTACATAAATATGATAAAATAAACAAAAATATGAAAATAATACATCAATATTTGAATATAATTCACCAAAATTAGCAAATATGTTTGAAATTTACAAAGATCTAACTAGGCCTACATTCTACCACCAGCATAACGTGTTCCCTATTGATGCCTGAAAGTGTATCATAGGTGGTTTTTAGTGTTTAAGAAACACTATTGACTTATAAATTCAAATAATCTAATGCATAAATTTTAGGTGGTGATAATCATATTATCTTTGGTAGAATAGAGGTAGAACAAGTGGATTATTTCACAAAATTTATAATACTTGGTGGTTATGAGCCATTATGGCCATATAGTTGATCTTTGATTTCAAAGATATCCTATACTATTTAAATTGAATTATTATTAAACATAAATCTCAATCTAAACTACTATGAGTATTCACAATGAAGTTGATCTAAGGTGAATTGATAAAAAAGGATCAAAAGGAATGGTATGGTAGAGAAGGGATATGTTGCTAGTCTTTAATTCAAACATTATGACAAAGCCCAAATTTCATCTGATCGTGCATTTAACCAATACATGGCATGAAATAGGATAAGCTAAAATATTATCACACATCAAGTCAAAATATAAGGATATTATGAAATAATGTAAATAAGGACTAGGTTCAATTTAAATTTTTACCCCTACAAGAAAACAACATCAGCACATATGTAATAAGAGTAAAGAAAATGAAGTAAACCTTACAAATTTTAACTAATATAGCATTCACAAAAATTAGTAAATATACATTTAAATATGCACATCTATAATGCATAATAAATATTCAAATCTAAAGTAAGACTAAAAAAATGAGAGAGAAACCATGATTGCAATTCACATAAAAAAATGTGGATAAACTTTGTAGAACTCCTTTCTTATATCAATTTGCTCAAAAGTTATAGAATAGATTTTGGCTAAAAAACTCCCCCTTTTTAAAATTTACCATACCTATTTATATAGATAATTCATGATATTTTTTAGTTAATCATATCAAATTCTAAGGACAAAAATCATTTTACAATCATTATAAAACTCCTTGAACACTTTAAAATGACTAATTGATAGGCAATGTGCTTTACAAGTTACACATGCATTTACAAAAGAATATTCTCTTGTCAAAATTTATACAAACTTAATTGTAAAAGTAATATTAATAATTAAACTAAATTTGAGATTTTTTTGTTGATGTAGTCCCATATTATTATTTCAATATCTTCATTTCCCTTTGATGTTGCTCATCAACTAGTTTCAAATTGATCACAGGCTCCATGAAGATTTCATCTTCTTCATCTGCCATATTCTTAAGATATTTATTGGCCCTTTATAATGCTTATTTAATTATTCTATCCTATATAATATTTTTCTCTACAATAAAGATCATGTCCATGATCTTGGTGTTATCAACCCCTATCTTCCCCTAGCTCTGATTTTTCAATTCATGCATGACTTGAATGACCTTGTGATTGTATTCATCATCAATTATTAGACTATTTTAGCTCAGTGGAGTGGGATCCTTGATTATGCTCCCTAATATGCATTCCATCTTGTTTTGTAACTTCATGTCATCCTTGTGAAGTTTTTCTAGTTACTTGGACCATTTTCCCAAATTCTTGATTTTGTTTATCAGTAACCCCATGGATGTGTTCAGATGAGCCAAGTTTATGGTCTTGAAATATAGAATCTGATCTCCAATAAAGATATTGATCAAATCCTTTATTTTTCCCATTAAAATTTGTCATTGGTGAATTAGGTCCTTGGCTGTTGCATCCTAATACCTCAATATACCTTGTCTAACCTTTATTGACTTTAGATAATTGAACATATCATACAAGGAGTCTTCAAACATTTTGATCATTGTATTTATGACTAACAATATAGCTTGTTTTTATAAATTCTACTTTTATTGTTTCATGCCCTTAAGGGCAACTTGAAATTATTTTTCTTATTCTTGGGATAATTCAATCACATTCTTCTCAAATATATGTCTTTCTCCAGGCCTTTGTCCTCCTCCTGGAGTCAAATTAGTCAATGGTTCTACTTTTTGGAAGGTGATATCTTCTCCACCAACCATGAATTTCTTTTTTATTACCCTCTACAATTTAGCTATCTTGTGGTAAAATTTGACACAAACTAATTATTGATTCAATGATGGTGTAGGTATCTCCATTTGTGTTTCACTTGATTCTCCTAGAGTATCCATCCTTCTTTCATCTTCCTTTTATAGAGCCAATATCCATGGCTTGACCTCCTCATGTACTAGGATATTGATGGCCTTCATCATTACCCTAGGGTGTTGTGAAGTAGGTAATTTCTAAAATTTACCATAGATGAACTATTCTAAAATGATTAAACCATGAATAAAATTTTATTCACTAAAGATGTTGACTTCACTCAAAGGATGAGTGAAAGTCACCTTGGAATTATTGGTATTTAGTGGAAGTATGGCCATCTCAACTTCTATTTTTGGGGGATCCATAATAACTAGATACAATATTTCCTTCCCCTTTTCCTCTTTTATTTTATCCATTTGTGCCTCTTATTCATCAAACTCATAGTCACTAGATAACATCTTAAGTGCATGACTCTCTCCCTAAGATATAATGCCACCACATGATTTTCTTCATAAGGTGATCATTGCTCTTTTACTTAGGCTGAAGATGATGAAATCTCATCCAATCTTCTTTCCTCTAGTCTTTTTTCAACTTATGCCTCATGTATGGACTCTATTTTTAGCTAGGTTAGTGTAGGTATAGTAGGTTCACTACTTAGAAAATGGTATTATCTTGGCCCCAGCTACCATCTATCATCATCCCCTTTTTTTCCCCTCAACATCCTAGATTTAGGTTTGATGTTGTGTTCTTTTAATCTCTTGGTGACCTTAGATAATGGAGATGTTTTTTTTATAAATAGGGTCAAAAAGACTAGACTGGTGATCATAAGGTACATTTATTCCTTTGGCCTTCAAATTATCCTTAACTTTTCCATGATGATCCCATTGCCTTAGTTCCTCAACTTTTAGATTGAAAGATGTCCTATGTATAGCTTCAATAATTTCCCATTGCACAAAGACAATTTTACCAATGGTTATGGGGAGGATATGAAGTAGTCCCTTCCTTTTTTGGTCTTGAAAAGACCATCTATCCCATTATAGATTTGGTAAACTACTTCTTGATCTATGAGATTATTTGGAATATGGACTAGTAATCTAAGGGGAATACATTGGGTTCCCTTAATCTTGATGATTTTATAATATAGATATATGGTTATATCCCCTATGGATTTAATAGTTTTCTTTATTAGGGGGTTAACTCTCATCATTGGGATCCTTGTGATGGCCTCTGTAAGGGCTGGGTAGACAATCACATATGACATCTATAATTGAATATGTGAGGTTTGGAATAATATTATGAAAATGTTTGTGTACCATTAGGTGACCATTCCCTAAGGTCTGGAATCCTAGTTATAGCAAGAAGGGAATCAAGAAGGTATGACATCATATGAAAATGGGTTTTCTTCCTCTTTACAATTATAAATATCTATCTACTTAGAGTAATTATAATTACCTCACCTAAATGAGGGGTGATCTATTTATCAATCATGAAGTAGATAAGGGGCACCCAAATTTGGTCTACATATGTAGTGGTTACATTCCCACATAACTTGTTCATCATAGTCATGATTATTTGAATCTCATGTCTAAATTGAGTAATAGGGATGTTGTTGTTGAAGTAATAAAATACTTGATCCAAAAAATATAACCATAGGGTACATATAATTTTAGATCATTTTTTATGGCCTAGGTATTGATGGAATATAGGTCTATTTATGGTTTGGGTAATTTATATTAGTTTTCAAAGGCTATAAGAGAAATGTAAGCCATTTTATTTTGATTATGTCCATTAAATAACATGCCTTTATAAATTTTAGAATCTTTAAAAATAGGGGAAATAATGTCTATGTAGTGGAGTACCTTAGGCTTTACTGATGAATAGTAGATACTAGTCATTTATATATCAACCATGTCATAATATCACATTCTGGCAGTCACATTATTCTCTTCCTCTTTGGTGATGGTTATTTCTTTAATGGTATAGAAAATATTTGACCAATTATTATCTCCTATATTCAGTGTGGTGACATCAAATGCTATGTCTTTGAAAATCCTCCTTTCTACATCTAAAGTCAAATAAAGATCCACATCCTCCCTAGAAACACCTTTTTGGGCTGCCATGGCTGTGAAATTGTTAAATTTCTCACTAGTAGATAACACTCTGGCTCTAAATCAAATTAATTTTGCATATATGACAATTTGTTTCTTCTTGGCTTATTTTTAATGATCATAGGGTTAAATTAGGGATTTTACACTTTTTAAGGCTTTTCTAAAGGTCTCCTTTATGCTTTAATGGTGGTAGCTAGTTTAAATGGCAAGCTTCATGCCTTAGATTTTATTTGGATTGCATATTTATACCTTTGCCTTTTGTGGGTCCACAAAATCTTCAAATTTATCATGTCTTGCTTATGTGGCATTATCATGGCATATCCATGACATTCTACTCATTAATATTTAAAATATGACCATTTATTGCTTTTGGACACATGTTAATATTTTATTTATTATGGGCCCTTTGAAAAAATTTCCTCACCTTACACCATTGGATCTATGTGTACGTATCAACACAATTCATTAATCTCAATCTGAGAAATAAAATACCATTAGACAAAACTTTATCATATTCCTCATAGTTGTGACAATTGTCACTTCTGATTTCATTCTAAGATTCATTAAAATGTTAATGTTTATCTCACACCATTTATCTCAATTTCATGGATCAATCATGCTCTGTGGATCTATATCCCCTAGGTTATATATTTTATTCCACATAACATTGATTAGAATATGTATGGTCAACCATGTACCATCAATCTTAGGAAGATGATCAAGATTTAATTTATGGCTTGTAATTGTACCACTTGTCATCTCTATGTTCATTCATAAGCCCATTAAATTTTCAACCTTTATTAGGCACCATTAGATCTTGTTCAGCCAGATCAATGCACTCCATTGGATATTAATCAAAGGGGTAGAATTCCATTGGATACTTACTATAATTTTACCACAATTATGACACTTTTCACCTTCTTGCTCATCCTAGGGATTTGTTGAAGTCTTGACTTATTAGGCACCATCAATCAGAATGTCTATGCTCAATTGTGAACCCTCTATCTTTGAGATAATTCTTGATATTTAATAATGAGCCACATGATTGAAACTTGGAACTTCCTCACTTGCTTTGATTTCTTTTAAATTGTCAACATTGATCTTTCACTATCAAATCTTTGATGCCCAAGCAAATGCGTACTGTTGATCCTATGGAAAATACAAAATATTAAGTCAGGCTTGAGAAATATAGGGAAATTAGGTTAAATATTTTAGACTAATATTTTATTCATGTTGATAAATTTTGTAAAACCTTAAGATAAAAATTTTAGGCTAAGTTTAAAAATATAATAAAAGGGACCCCATGAATAATAAAAGACTTGACTTAAGGTTCTTAGACTAGGGTCTTGGGACATAAAGGGACCAAACATTTAAAAATTTAGACTAAGGTTTGATCATGTTAATAAACATCACTAAACCTTAGGATAAAAAATATACTAAGTCCATGACAATATAAAGCGTTCCCACACAAACGTAAATTTGAATTTAAGTTAAAAGGGATCTAGGTTAAAACATTAGATTGGGTTTTTTTTACATGATTTAAATGAAGATATTATTAATATTTGACAAACCAAAGTCTATTAAAATATTAATTTAGCATTAAATTTTAAAACCCTGAGCATTTTCATTCCAACTAAGATTTTATTGATCTTGAAATATAGAAACACAGGCAACAACCATTAGCAACATTAGAAGGGGTAAAATAATCATTACTTTAAAATATGTCAATTAATCCAAATGAGAACTAGGTGTGGATGATATTCAAATAAAAATAATGTAAAAACATTATAGTGGTACTCTGATAAGTGAATTTTCAATTCTTAACACAAATTTGCTAGATTTATAACAAGGGTCCCTATTTTTTAGAAATGGGGGTATGTTGAACTCAGAAAATACATCATTCATGACTAATAAACAACCTTATAAACCTCTTTGAGTCAATTCTATACTCATGAGTAAACTTACCAAATATATTATTCTTATTTATAGACATAGTATTTATAGTAATGTTTTATAAATGAATCACTATGAATACTATGAAAGTTGGTTATTGTATCCTACATAACCACAACTAAATATATTGTAATTGTCAAAAAATAAGATATCTACATGAACACCTATGCATCTCTTCCATTATTTAACCTTGAAAATTTAAAGGAGTTTATAGTTTCTTTTCTATTTTATAATAAATTAGATGTAGTTCACAATATTGTTAGGGATTAACTAGTTTCATTAGTTTTTGTATAAGCATTGGGAAATATAACCAATGTCTTCTAGTTGATTTGTAGTTATTTAGTCAGTAAAAACTTCATAGAAATTAAGGTTAAGCAGAGCTATTAAAGTATTTTCCATATTGTATGAATTTTCTTAAGTTAATGAAGATTTTATTTTCTTAAAATACTAAGTGTGATCTAAATCATGTTCCAATGAAGATTAAGGGTCCACTCAACCAAGTAACCAAAATTATTTTATTTTATATTATGTTTTGTATTACTATTATTTAATCTTCTATATCTTTATGTTAAATGTGTGATTTAATTTATAATGTGGTCTCTATGTATGTGTGTTTATATTTTAAGATACTTTCTACATTTTGAATTATAGTATTTCCTTTCTAAGCATTTCCTTCTAAATATCATTTCAATTAAGTGAATATTTTAATGTGTATTTTCCTTTATTAGCAAGTGTATTTCTTTTCAAGAAAGTGTGTATATTTTTCGTATTATAATTTCAATTTTGTATAGAGTTTTTCCCTTCTAAGTAATTGGATATATTGCAATTCAAGTTGACTAGAGTAGATGTTTAGGGATAAGTGATCTATAACTCCCCCAAAATAGATAATTGTTAGTTATTATTTTTGACACCTTGATGTTGACTATGATTGGATACTAACCTTGGTTTGTTATGAGTTCAACCAAGTTGAGTTAATATAAATGAATAGATTAATGACACTCAACATTTTTGCCACCGTTGTCATGAAATTTTAGGTGCAAGTACGGTATAAAATTTATAATTATCAATTTATTAAAAAAAATTCCCGTAAATCAAATAAATATATGAATAGGTAAAGAGATTCAAAGGTTCACCTTAACAAATCACAAGTAATGGTAAATCATAATAAGAAAGCATCCTAGATGGACTTTTAGGAAAATAACTTTAGAATATTAAGGAGAAACCATTTATAGCCTCATCTAAACTTTTGGATAATTCACCATAGTTAAGTGTATCCTTTAAAATTAAATAATTAATGCTAAAACACAATGTAAACTAGAGTTTTAAATCCCAATAAAGTATCCCTATATCCAATTATAATGATTCAACACCTCCAAGGAGGAATCTCTATAACATCTATTGGGAAACTATGGGAGACAATCTTGGAAATGGCATACCTAGTAGGGATACAAGAGGTAGAGCTCAACCACTAAGTAGAATGTTCACCTATCCTACCATCCTAGATCAAGATGATAATTATGTAATGAATAAAATATACCCATCCATATTACCTACTTTTATGGGATTTTATATAAAGGACCTTGATCAATTTTTGTTTGAATTTAAGGTATTGTGTCAAATATATGATTACAAAACTAATAATCATAATATGAAATTGTTACTTTCTACACTAATGGATTCATAAATGAGATGGTTTATGGGTTTGAAACCAAATTAAATTCACACATGGGATGGAATGGAAAAGGGATTCTTGGGTAAATATTATGACTATTTTAGATTAAGGGATATAAAATAATAACTCTTCTACATTAAAAAAGAAGATGATAATATAGAAGACTATATTGACTATTTAATCTTTACACATAGAAGATGTGGGTATGAGTTAGAGGAATATTTGAGAAAAACATTATTTTAAAAATGATATGATGATGATGCTAAGGAATTTGAACCTAATGGGAAAAGGAGTCATAACAAAATTTGTCCTTAATGATATATCTAATTTATGTAGGAATTATTCAAGAACAAGGGTTATTGAGTAAAATTAAAAAAAGAGAGGGAAGAAATTATGTAGGATAAATCATGGAGGAGTTTTAAAATCTCAAAATAGACATTTTTTTCCAATTAAGAACCACACTAGATGGATAATAGGAAAAATCTAATGCCACTACTGAACCACTAACTATGTATTATCCAAAATGTAGATTGAAACATGCACTATGTGATTTTCCTCTTGATAGGATAGACATGTATGGTATTTGTGATATAAATGATAATGATACTAAGAATGGTTCTCTACTATCTACCCTTAAAAAACAACTAGAATAATATTCCCAATAAATAAAGGAGCTTAGCTATATGCAAAGATAGGGAAATCATTTTTATCATAATCAAAATGTTTTAATAATTTCATTCCAAGAGCTATTTATAACCCATGGATGATGACATGGGATAGAAAATAACCTCCATAGGCATGGGGACCACTAACATGGGGTCAACTAAAATGGATGCCATAACCATGGATGTCCCAGACTCATCAAAAATAATAGATGTCTCAATCTAATAAAAAACCATGGGAAAACCAATAATGGGTAGCCAAAAAAACCTTTAATTAAAAAATGTGGTTTACAAAACAATAAGTCTTGATGTCTCCCCTACCAATTAACCTCTAAAAATTAAACAAGTAACTCAACCCTAACTACTTACACAACTACTAGTAAAACTAGAAATAGATAGGTAGTTCTTATATATGGGACTAAACAAAAAAGAACCTTAGGGTTTGGTTTTATTGACTATAGTAATGTCTAGTTGAAATCAATTAAGACAATGAATAACCAACCTAATTACCATAACCAAAGTATAAAATTAAAAACTAAACCTCCTTATTGATCCAATCAAATAAAATCCTAAGGATGAAGAAAAAGACCTCGACAAACTAGTATAATTCCTCCAACCATTATTTTTTTGGAATAAATTAATGAATCTAAGAAAAAAAGTGAGTTTGATTTAGTCCAATAGTTGATAAAATTTAATATTGAAATAACATTGATACAAGCCATAAGAGACATTTCATAACTAGATAAAGGAATCAAATGATTATGTATAAAATCTCTAAGGATAATTCAGTGGACATTAAAAACCTAGGCTCACCCCCATTAAGCTTCATATGTAGATTAAATTTAAGACCCAAGGGTTATATCAAGTGGATAATATCAATGACTTCAATTGCCTAGGTCTCGAGTTCAATTCCTACTAGGCACTCTATGATGCATCATGGCTTAGGGGTAGATGTTCACATACATTCTAAAACAACCATGGAGACACCTTAAGGTAGGGGTTGAGTTTCTCCATGTGTTCCATGTGGATAATAATGGGGAAATTTAGATATAGATCATTTGGTAGATGTTACAGACCCATGCCCACCCCCATTAAGCTTTTGATGTAGATTAAATTTTACCTCAAGGGTTAGCTCGAGTGGATAGGATCAATGAATTTTGGTCACTGAGGTCTCAATTTCAATTACTACTGGGTAACCTATGATTCCCTTAGCTTAGGGGTAAATTCTCACCTATATTCTAAAGTGGATATGAGGACACCTTGACTTAGGGGTCAAAATTTTCCATGTGTTTCACACTGATCACAATGGGGAAATTTAGATGTGGATTGTTTGGTAGACATTATAGACCTATGACCACCCCTATTAATATTCAAATTTATATTATTTTTTCCCCAAGGGTTAGCTAAAGTGGATAGGATTAATGACTTCAATTTCCTAGGTCTCGAGTTCAATTCTTGTTAGACACCCTATGATACATCATGACTTATGGGAAGATGCTCACCTACATTCTGAAGTGGCCATGGGGACACCTTGAGGTATGAGTTGAGATTTTCCATGTGTTCTATGTAGATCATAGTGGGTTTATTTGGTTATGGATCATTTAGTGGACTTTGTGAACCCAAGCCCATCCCCATTAAGCTTTAGATGTAGATTAATGTTTTTTTTCTAATAAAATGTAGAAGGATTGGTGAAGTGGTTTGGTTGTGCTTATCCATACCCAATTTTAAATCTCAAAGGAATTTTATAGGCCAAATTTGGTCATTTACTTGATGGTTTCAATGTGATGAAATTATTAATGGTTCTAAAGTTCTCTTGAGGACTGATCCCCTATTTTGTGCTCCAAAACTAGTTATAGCTTTGGTCAAAAGCTAAATTCCAATCTAAAAAAAACTCTAGGGAGAAGAATGAAATACCCTAAAACTATACAAGTAGATGGTAAACATGTTGATTTATTAGGAGGGAAATTACTTCTACCCAAGTACGAAGACCTTGGAACCCTAGTCATTACTATAACTATAGGAAAGAAAGAAATACTCAATATATTAGTGGACCTTAGAGATTATATTAATTTAATAACAATAGACACTTTAAAATCAATGTCCATTATAGGGGTAAAACCTATTACAATCATGTTATGGTAGACTAGACCTTTTCCAAACAAGAAGGAACCATTTAGGATATATGTATAATAGTAGAATCTTAGGAATAGAGGGAAGATCTATAATAGTTTAATAGTGTAGATATCATGATACTCTAGCCTAAAATAAAAAAATTAGGATATCCATTGATCTTAGAAAAACCATGGTTGGAAACTATAGTAACCCTTATAGACTATAGGTCAAGAGACATGACCATTTCAAATGGATTAAAATCAAAATGAATTTCCTTATACCCACCTACCAAGCTATCTCTATACTCTTCAGATCATGTATGGGTGGATGAAGTAGAAAAAATACTAATATTTTGTCTTCATTAGCCATGATAGTGTTCATAAATCACATAAATGAGATAGAAGAGTGACTAACAAGAGGTATTTAAGAGCCTAGTTTGGCTCTTGAGTCCACCAGTCTGGATCCTAAGTCTACCATTCTAGCTCTAAAGTCCACCAGTCTAGCTTCCAAATCTATTATTATAACTTTGAAGCATATTATACCATCTTTTTAATATCACCCAGTCAATTATAATCCACCCTTGATAAAATTTGTGATCACACACCCTTCCAATAGAGAACTATTAAGTGGGCACAAGATAGTCAAGACACATTTTTAACAACCTTCTAGTGCTAATTAGTTAGGGTAATTTCTAAAGGCAAGTTTTTCAAAGACAACCAATTTCCATATGATCTTACCACATCCATGCTCTTTGAACTCTCTATTTAGTGAATATACATACGTTATTTCCATTTATCTTTAAATTAAATAAATAGTTTTCCAACATAGAAAAATACTAAGTATAATAGTTGGTTAAATAATGAATAAGAAACTAAGGTAGTTGATATTTTAAATAATCATAAAAAATACTTTTCATGGGAATATAATGGCATGAAGGTCATGTTATCACCAAATCTTTCACCCTATAAGAGTGTGTTCAAGCCTATTTAAGATATGGGCAACATGGAAACACTTCTAAGTTGTGGGTGTACCTATGGTGGAAGTGAGCCTCTAGATTTAAGGGTTATCTCCCCGAATGTGTCTTGAAATGCTCACACCTATGCTAACTAGTTGTTTATGGGGAAAAAAGTTATAAATTTCATGAAATTAACCTATTATATGGGGTGATACACTAATATGTTTCCATATTACCATCATACTTTCCTACACTAAGAAACAAGGCATACAAACTAACTTCCAAGTCCTATGGATTCTAACTTGAGTATTTCAATGTAAAGGTGTGATGTGTGAAGAGACACAAGGAAAATGAAATATATGTCATATATCACACTCTAAGTATACTAATACACTTTAAAGAGGCCTAACACACTTGAATACACTCTACATGACCTGTTAGGATAGAAACTCTTGCACAAACATGGAAGGATAAGGGAAGAAAGGATAGATAGTTATCACTTTACATCACCATACATCACTTGCATAGTTATAAATTTTTCATATAATTTAAATCATATTTTAATTAATTTCTAAAGGAAAAATATTACATCATTATAGTAGGGCTTCACCATACATGGAGTGGAATTATATTACAATGACCAAAATGGTAACTACTTATAGCATTTGAGAGAGAAGTGATAGAATAGAAGTTCAAAGGTAATTTGAACACTTATCATGCTGAGAGGAAGAGTTACATATGCATTATAATGGAGAAGGAGATATACCATGCAAGTTTTGATAAGACAAATGGCTCTCTAAACTATGCAATTCATGAAATGTGGTGTAGTTCTCATTTTACAAAAGAAAATTATATTCATCATGGACCCATTTTTCAATGTCCCAAAACTAACTAGGGATAGGTAAAATTATTTAAATAAGAGGTAAGGGTTGTGTACATTCTCTTCTATGAATTATCTCCATTCCTAATCATCTAGAATCTTTTAAAAGTGATCTATCACTATCTTTAGTCAAAGAAACTCCTTTTCCATCACCCTTCACACTTGTCCCCAAAATTGGATTTATTTTTCCATGAAAATACATGAAATTAAGTATATGACACTTTTAAATACCCAATTTGGCCTTATATTGCTCAGGTACACCTAAAATAAGCTCTCACTTGATGTTTTCATACTTCTCACCATCTTGCTCACTTTGCCAGTTTTGACTGTCTGAGATGAATCTATTGGTAGAAAAACTTAGGTGATTTTTTTGTCTAATAAATTGAAATGATGAGTTATCATAAGTCCCAATCCTTCTTATAAATTTGGTTCACTTATTGACACCTCCTAAAAGCTACACAATGCATAAAATAGTCAAAGAAAGAAAATCTATGGCCTATTTGTATAAATAAGGAATGCCTCAATTGGATGAAAAGGATATATTAAAATTAATCTATATGATAATATAATTTTCAAATCCATTCTAGTCTATTTGGATAGATTTCCATCTTCATTCCCTTCATTGGATCTAGAACCAGGGTTTGTGAGGGTTTTTAGTCATTTATGCTCTTAAGTTTTGTTCATAAATATATGACATTAAAACTACAAAAAAATTCCATAAGAGTGATTTTAAATAAACCTATAAACCTCCCTAATCTCATTTAATCTCCATACATAACCTTAGAGAATATGTGACCATCTAAAGTTGCCTTATTAGGCTTAATTCTTCATTTCCTACAAGTTTAAATTAGTCTTGAGTCAAAGTGAGGTTTCATATGATCTCCCTTGAATTAAAAAAGATTAAAAACATCTAAAATGACCCTATAAACATTATATAATTGTTCATAATTCATACCTAATCCTATAATTAATATTGACCTCCCATTTGGGTTCTAGGCTTAAAATCTACGTAATAGACCTATCTACATACATGAGGTTTTAGAACACCCTATTGAGTTTCCTCCTTTTAGGCTTAGATTTCCATGTTAGTTTGTATTTAATTAAACTCTACACACCTATTTTCAAGGTTTGATAAATCCTTGGTCAACCCTTTTATCTCCATTCTCCAAGACTATAAGATTTATACACAAAGAGAGTGCCCTCTGTCTAAGACAAAACAAAGGGCACTTCACCTATTTTATCAAACAAACTAAATATTATAGGATATTTTCCAAGTCAAAAATATTATCTGTACTAATTTATAACCTTTTTTCATGATTAGTCCCTCTAATCATTCAACATCAAAGACAAACCTCTAGAAGGTAGTTTGTGTGCAGGGTTTGTCATGTGGACTATGTGTTACACCATAGAATCATTTCTCTACTGTATTTCCATTGGTAAGAGATTATTGAGATCATTAATATCATGATTATTTTTTCCTAATTTTTTCATCACCCTAACCTCTTACATACCTTTTCTCACACTTTGACTGATCAACTCTGAGTGTAACCTCTCACTGTGTCTCTTGTTCAAGACACCACACTTGTAGGTTACCTTGCATGTTCAAGATTGAGAACAATGACCTAGGACATTTTAATAGTTTAATAGGGTCATTATCATTTTTTGAGACCATTTTACCTAGTATCACTCTTCAACTCACTATTCACCATAGTCAAACACGGTCAACTATTTTATAATGAGTAAAATCCTGTAGGTGAAGATTCCTCTTGGTATAGGTTTCACATCACCTTGGAATCCTTTGATTCATTTGTAATAATATTAAATCATCTAAAATTTTTATTTTCATGTTTAAAATACTAATATGGATGGTGTAGAGGTTAACAATCAGTTGTAGGTGGATAGTCTTGGAGTTAGGTACACCTGTAGGTGTAGATAAGATCAAAAAATGTATATCAACCATTTTTTATGATCCTTATGCCCCTTGATATGAATTTTAAATTGATAAGGTAATTAAATAATGAATATATGTTTCAATTTCAACCTTTGGTGTAAAGATATTCTTTAGAGCTTAAATCCTATAGATGACAATGAAGAGACTCAGTGAATAATTAGACAACTTTGAGAACCTCAACTACTACCTTCTACTAAACAAATGCATCACTCCTTTTTCAATACATCTCTATTATGTGGAGGATACAAGTTTTTATCATTAATATTCCTCAAATCCTTTATAAACCTTGTTATGTAATCTCCATAAAATGGTTAGGCTATCTATTTTCTCATTTTAGGGATTTGATCCCTGAATCTATAGTCATTGACTTTAGAAGTCACATTCAACCTTGATTAGAAATATAAAATTTCTAATGGGTCTACCATAATATCTTCAACATAATAGTATTATAATGAGAGTTTCACCACATTCTTCAACACTTCTATGTGACACCTCAGCCATCTATGGTACCACCTATAGATGAACATTTTTATGTATGTAGGTAGTGGGTACAAGTATGGATAGTATGTCAGATATATATGATTATGATCAATTGTATAATCTTTTAAATATTCCAAATAAACTCTTTACATTTAAAAGTATTTGAAACAAATGTCAAGGTTTCCTTTTCAACATGATATAAGTTCATTATGGGTTGTATGCCAATAGTAGAAGACTATGTGAGTGATTGAGTTGACTATCATAGTATATTTTTACCATTTGAAATATAATTTCACTACCTCATGTTTCTATAATTTGTATCACATATTTGAAACCTTCATCATACTATTTTAGATGTTTTTAGAGCCTTCACAAATCATGACTGAGAGTGAGAAGGAGCAAGGAGTTGATTGTGCATGCCAAGATTGAATGTTTGATAAAAGTATGGTGTTATGAGACCAAACATAGAATGGAGGTTTTCCTTATGGCATTTAATCATGGAAAAACTAATATCACATTCAAATGAATGCCTTATAGATAATCTAACTTTCTACAAGTAGTGAACTTGATTACCATTCCACTTAGAACATCAACTTGAAAACTAAACTAATTATCCCATGAGATATTTTCAAACATGAAAATAAGCCTAAAAATAATGAAAGGAGAGAGACAACATAATTTTGAATTAATATCACTAAGTGTATTATACGTAATCATCCAAACAAGATCAAAATCTATAGAGTATGGAAAGTAGTGAGTAGAAAAACATAGTCAACTTGTTAGAGATGATTGATAAAGTAAATTTGACTAATATTAAAAATATTTTTATGAAAATGGATCTTTCTGAGTGTACTATCACCTTCCAAAGGCATTTGACCTAGAACCTCTCTAACTAGCTATACCAAACATAAACCTACTAACTAGGTTTATGTGTCTAAAAGGGCAAAGAAGGAGCATAATGGTTTTTACTCAAATTTGGAACTTATAGATTATTTCAAGTGTGTAATGGGTATAAGGAAGTTAAAGATTCATCTCCCAATATTCTCCCACTTGTCACACTCTCCTATGGGTTTTAAAAATACCAAAATTTTATTTTTTTAGTTGATTTCTTAATTTTCAATTATAAAACCTACAAGTTTCAGATGAACTAACATTCGTGATATGGAATATGACCTTTTATATATTTGAAGGAAAACTAGGACACTTGGACACCTTGAAAATTATGCCACTTGCATTTATGACCCCTAAATGGATCTTAAGTAACTCAAAATGACATATAGACTAATTAGACCATGACCAAGGCTAAAATGGAATTAAATTACATGAAATATGCTATAACACACCGTATAAAAAAATATTATACCCCTATATAATTTTTTAGCAATTTCCCAAGGGTGGTATGCTTACTATGCCATGACTAGTTGCCTAATCCTATCCATTGGGGTATGCAGTCACATGTACATAGATTTGAAACACACTTTGCCTTTGACATCACAAAAAACATAAGGAAAGACACACAAAATTAAGGCAAACTAGAAATGAACATACATGTGTTCACTAGAACACTTATGGAACACAACACAAGAAACCAAATCAACTAACTTAAACACTAACTAACTTGAGATGAACACTTCCTCTTGGATAAAAGGGGAAGTTTGAAATATCTATTGCTTCATGGCATAGAGTAATTAATGAGGCATATATCCATTTGCTCCTTTTCATTGATGCCTCCATCTTCTTCATGGTGTTTTCAAACTTCATTAGTATGATGTTTAATGAGAACCAAGTAGTTTCAACCAAGTTAGTTATAGAATTAAATTCTTATTATTTCTAAATAGCCTCAACTTTCTCATATGGATTATCAACTATAATCTCCAATGGTGTTTTAGCAAGACATACCATTTTTATCCCCATGGTGTTCTCAATAAGATTGGGTTTTCTTCATTTGTAAACTCTTTAAGCTCATCAAGGAGTTTTGCATATTCCAACCAATCTTGGTCATTATCCTCCATGGAAGACTCTTTTTCCACCTTGTCATGTACTTGACCCTCAACTTGGAAAAGATATTTAATCTCTTAAAAGAGCTTCATTTATAGATGCTAATCATCTTTTTTCCTCATTGTTATCTAGAACCACTACATCTTGAATCTTCTCTTCTTGATGTATGAGGTCATCAAGCTAGCATTCGTCATGCTCCAATGCATATGGGGGTTATTGGGTGAATATTTTTTCATCAAGCAACCAATGGAAAAATGTGTATATCGACCATAGCACAAGGAGATTTATACGAAAAAAAGTGTGGGTTCACCACATCATAATGAGATAAATCTCTCCTCTCATCAAGGAGAGGTTCCCTATAAACTATGTATATATTAATATGAACTGAAAATAGACTTAGGGGTGAGATTACACCATCCATCTCTCTTTTTTTAGAGATGATGTTTACAAGGCAAAAGAGAAATCCTGGTTAGTGACTGAAAGCATTTCTCTTCTTTTAGAAATGATGTTCAACAAATATCAGAAAATCTCCTCGAGTGGTAACTTGATCCATGAGAAACCCATGAAAACACAAAGTGTTTCATTGCTCCCCTTACTAATTTAGAATGTACGTAACAGTAGAGTAAATTACAACTCAAAGTCTCCACTATAAACTACAACAATGCATAAGATCATGAAGGATAAAAGTAGTTCAAAGCCTTTCTAATACCCTTATCAATAAAATAGGAGAAACACAAACTAAAGGTAATTATAGCAGCACAAAGTCTTCATAATTAACATCAAAATATCTTTAGATAATTTCCACACACTTTTCTTGTTTAATCGAATAGATGAGAAATTATTAGGAAAATAACATAAGAATGATTTCCTAAACAACACGAGTTATTCTAACACAAAGTTTGAAAGTAACCTGCTTTCTCATTCATTCAAGAAAATATGATTTATAATCAGAGCTCAAAGTCTCAAGAAGCATCTCAATTTGGGAAAAGTTTTTGCTCTCAATTAGCAAAAGATTTATGCATTATGAAAGAGGCTCCCTCTATATATAGGGAGAAGCCTTGAGAATTGAGAAAAAAAATAAATATTATAACCTAGTCAACGATGAGAGGCTTTGTCAACTTTGGGAATTTCTAGATTTTTACATGTAATTACACATGATAAAAGTACATGTGTAAATGTCTCAAGTCAATTACAAAGTGTATTTAGGAAAATGGAAATTAAACCAATAGAAAGTTGATTCAATTTGTAGCTCCATCCTTCCTTATATGAGCATCATACATGGTGATAGCCACCTAAATCCTGATACTATCTAGTGTAATAGTATTTTTGAAGACCACCTTAGCCTTGACTATGGAATCTCTCACTACTGTGATTGATTTTGCATGACTAGTTAACCTGGTTCTCAGATTATCCAGAGTTAATTGATTATCTAGGATGTTATCCATAGAGGACACTAGAAATGATTTCTCCTTGAGTTCCCTTTGGAACATACCTTCAAATTCTTGAATCATTTCTTCTACTAAAATGAACTAGTTGTCTTGTGTGGAAATTTTTCAAGGTAACTCCTCTAATTTATGCAATAGACTGATATCACTTTGTTTGCTGAGGTCTCTAAAAGATTTGAGGTTGCTAATTAATTCCTTAAGCAACTGACTCCTATATATTAATGCTTCTTTAGTTTCAATATATGAGTCTCTATCAATGATGACGCTAATTGATATTAGAGTGCCTATTTTTAGCTTCTTCATATCTATTTATTTGCGAAGATATTTATCTGTGATTTCAATATCTTGAGAAATGATATTGATAAGCTCATCTAGTTTGATTCTCATTTTCTTCATCTTACCCATTTTATCAGATAATTCTATAAGGAAATACCTTATGCATGCATATTGTCTAAGTAATCCTCAAGTAATTTACCCTTAAGATAGGTTCTTTCTACTTTTTGGATCACGGGATCATCTATGGAGATAGCCTCTGGAGTTACTACTTCTGGAGCGAGAGTGATTCTTCTTATCACTATAGTTAATTGTTCCACCCTCACCTTATAATGATCCTTCATTTCTCTTTCCATATCAAATTTATGAACCATAATATTTATTACTGATTGCAAATCACTATTAGCACCTTCGTGAGTTATCTTCCCTAACTCAACTCGAGAGAGAGAGTAGCTGCTTATATCAAAATTTTCAAAAGTTTCATCCTATGGATGTTTGGCTATTTCCAATAATTTATGCCCCTTATCTCCAATCATCTTTGAAAGGATATTTGGCTTCTTGGGATTCTTAGCTCTTACTGGTACCATTTTATTGAAGTCAAAGTCATTTGGAGAGATGGCCTATTTTTTTCGTTTGGGCGTGTAAGCTGATAACCAAGGTGGGAGAGTAGAACTTACATTAGCAACAGTCCCTATAGTTGGCATCAGTAGGGTAGCACCTACACTACTGGTGGAAACAATGGGTGTAGTATCAGTTAAAACCACACCTACTACTAAATGGTCAAGGGTAGAACTATCTTCGATGTTAAAAGATGGAGATGACAAACTGGGGATGGATCTTGATGAACAAAGAACATCTCCAAATGTGACTTGAGGGTCACCAAAAATAATTTTAAAAGGAGAGACAACTTTAGAAAAGGGAATACTGATTGGAGAAATAGGTGAAAGAGTTACACCAGGTGAGTTGGGTGGAGAAAAAGAAATTCCTACGTTTGGATGCACACCCTCTCATAGAGATAGAGTTTTCATCTCCTATTGACTTGCAGGCCTATCATCAATTTCCATCTATTCTGCTACTAGTTCTTTGGCACTTTGCTTCTCACCCTCCATATCTATTATTTCTAGCTCTTTTTCTACAAATTTTAATTTCTTCATTACAAATATGATCCTAGGCTTATGGGGCCTAGAAGGAGAAGGAACATCACTTTTATTCTTTGTTCTATTTTCCATTCTCCTCCTTATCTCTTCTTGAAATTTGGATTTTGACCTCATAATAAATTCTTTCAAAGTGATCCCCTTATTTTTTAACCAATCATTAGTGTTTGCCAATATTTGTTTGAATCTCATCCTCAAGGAGGTCAACTCTTTCTGAGACCATTAGATCGGGGGAAGAGGAGCATTGGTGACTTGTTTATCAAGATAGATGTTATTGATCAGATCTCCATCATCTACTAGAATTTTAGGGACATAAGTGAGCCCCAAATATTATATTTGTTCAAGAGATAGTCTACTATAGTCCATCTTTCTAATATCTTTTGCTGTTCTCAAATCGTTCCAAACATTTTTGATCATAGGATCATAGAACTGGGTCTTCCTCCTGATCATGTCCTTTACACCTCTGTAGTCAAAATTTGGTCTCTTTTTGAAATGTTTCATGGTTACAAGTTGCATTTTGGTCTCCATTTCTCTAGCTTTTGAAGTGGTCAATACTGAGAATCTACTAGTTTCAATTGGGAACCTAAAACTATGTTTCTTGAGTTCCATCTGCTTATTGTGCATGATAACAATTTGCCTGCACAACTCCATCAAGACTAATTTATCTGAGGGGAATCTTGGAAGCATATAGTGATAACCTTGGAAAAATCCAACCCTTAGATAACAAAAAGTAGGGAACTACAAGAACATACACCCAAATTCATTCACAACAGTCCAGGCTTCATCTAACACTCTTTTCTATTCTAATTGGGGGTGAAAGAGACACAAAAATACTATAAAGAAAACATTTAACCTCCTAAAATGATGTATAAAACCATTCAATGTTAGCTAAGGGTAATATTGATATATCGGGGTTGTTTTCCTATCTCCCTCTAATTTTAAACCTAGGAATATTCTCATGGACACTATAATATATACTAGGTATGAAGTCATGTAGAATTTAGAGGTAGTAGATACCTTTATCAAGTGCTCATGCAGAGCATTGCTGATTTTTTCTCCCCAAAAAATGACGTTTTTTCCCTAGAGAATTATTTTAATCAAGGGATACATCCATTCATGAAAATTAGAGGAAGAAGTTAAACCTCGTACTCTACTGAGAAGAGTAATCAAGTCACCAACATCTTCTATAAAATCGCTCCTTGGAAAGTTTCGTGGCCATCTGGACAAGTTCACTCTGGGAGTTTTGAGCCATCTATTATTAATCATTTTCTTTTCTTTCTTGGGATCTTTATCATATTCCTTTTGTGCTTCAATGAAGTCAATCATCAACACATCAATAGTGGGAGGGAACATGAACACTTTGCCAATGAACTCAGGGTCTAATCTAATTACTATGTTACCACTAGCATCTACCACAACCTTGATATATTTGTTGTAGAATTGAGCACACTGGAGAATTAACTTTATGTGATGAACCATAACAAGAAAAGAGGAGATGAGATGAATATTTCTCTTAATTATCCTCTTCATTTTAGAGCTAGGATTGTTTGCTTTTGTTCTTTCTATGAACTCAACCATATCTACGTGGTCGACCTCTGTATCCCTAATGTCGTCGACATTAAAAGCAACTGAGGTGACTAGAAAAGCACCTTGATACTGGTACTTCATTATCTTTGACTTCTTTAGAGAAACCTCAGTCATTGGGATGAGCCTTTGTCAAAATTATATTGATGAAGAAGGATCTTGAAGAGAAATTGCAATAAGAATCATGATCATGCAATTAGGGGAAATATTGGTGATCTAGGAAAATTGCACATTAGATGATCACGATCATGGGAATGTGCTTGAAAGGGCTAAGGCACGAGTAGATCAGTAAGTGAAAGGGAAGTGAGCTTGAAAAAAAATGAGAAAAATAATTTTTTTTCTAGAGTTAGGTTTTTCAGAGAGAAAGTATGCAGGGGTGGCAAAAATTGTCACCCTTACATGTGGATGACGGTCCTATGCATAGGTGGTGAAAATCACTATCCGGGCATATTGGGACTGGTAGGCTATGCATCCATGGAAATTTTTGCCACCTATGCATGTGGAAAGGGACATCATGTAAGGGCAGTAATTTTTGTCATCGATGCATGAAAAAGGGGAGAACTATGTGAGGGCATCAATTTTTGCCACCCTTGTATGGGGAAGAATGGAAGGTTGTAATGATGACAAAAATAACTTCCTTTACACAAAAAGAGGAAGATTATTTAAGGGTGGTGATTTTAGCCAACATTACACTAGCTAGAGTGGCCGATGGGTAGGAAGAATGGGAAGAGGGTTTCTCTGCTTAGATTGCCTCCTTGGGGAAAAAAAGGAGGAAGGGGAAGAGAAACATAAGAAAATCTAGACTAGAAGGGAAAAAAATAAAGACAACCTAAATAAAAGAGAAAAAACAAAAACCAAAACAAGAAGAGAAAAAACATTAAACCCTACTTGGAAAATTGCAATACAACGCTTGAATCTGATGAAATCATGATTCCACTTGCTCGTACGATTGACTAGAAGTAGGGAGGAGGAGAAAATAAAGTGGAATAGAATAAAAAGAGGTGAAAAAGGGGAAAAAATGACCTCAACTACTCATCGCACATGGCCATAAATGTTTTGTGTGAAAACTGAGATCATGCAGGGGTGGCAAAAATTACTGCCTCTGCATGTGAGCTTAGAAGAGGGATGCAGGGGTGGAAATTTTTTTTGATCCTACATGAAATGAATGAAAAATTCAAGGGTGGCAATTTTCACCGCTCCTACATGAAAAATGCAAGGGCATAAAAAATCGCTGCCTTTGCATGGAAACTTAAAACCACATGTAGTGGTGGCAAAATTTACCACCCTTACATGTAAACTTAAGGAAACACCTCTTGAAATTAAAAAAAAAATTGTCATCTGATCGCATCAAAATCATAACAATTTTCACATTTTTTGAGAAATCATAATAAGGGAATGTCATGAAATTTTAATGATGCCAGTTGACCAAACATGAGATCAAGAAAAAATTACCTCAAAAGATGAACTTAGAGTGAAAAACATGAAATGGACAAGTTTCGTAGGGGTTGTTCCAAAAATGAATGCAACTAATTTTGGGAACAATAGGGGTGATTTAAAATTAGATAGAGGCATTGAGTCATCTCCAAGAACTATGTCTTCTACCTTGGTCTCATGAGACACTCTTAGGATTGCAACTTCTTGAGTGACTTGACCTTCATCCTTGATAGAACACTCCACTTCATGCTTAAGATGGTCATCCATCACTTCATGATTAGATATGGAGTCTTATTGAAATACCTCTTTCTTCAAGTCTTCACCATATTCCTCATAGATAGCTATAAAAGAGTCTTTGATATATTTCTCTTCACTCATATTGACCTTTTGTTCACCATGAGGGGTCCCTATGGTGATTTCTTCCTCATAATCACTCATGACATCTTCTTGATCAGATATGACTTGGGATATTTTCTCTTCATTTGTTTCCCTTAAAATGGGATCCTCTTCAATAAATGGTGAGGTGTAAGCTAATGGATTTGAGATGGAGTGTGAGGGGTAGTAGAGGGCTTGTGAGTGGGTTTAGGAAAGAGGAATGCACTAGTAAGCTCATGGGGAAGTGACTTCTTGGGTTGATTAGAAGGAAATACACCTACATAAGTAGGAGTTGAATCTTGCCAATAACTTTATTATAATCCTTTAACAACAACATGTTCATTTTTATTTATTTGTCTACCCACATACTTAGCTTATCTATTGTGTATTAAAGGCACTTCTTTGCCAAGTCCATTTATCCTTTGATATCCCATTGGATTTCATCTTCAACCACCTCCCATGTACTCATCCATATTTGAACAAAACTTCTTAATAATTCCATGATATGGTTAGGAGGCACATCAAAGTCATCATCCCATGTTCCCATATTGTCTTCACTATCTATCAACTTTGATAGGAGTGCCAATAAGGATTAGACATGAGATGGAGCTGATGGAGGAGGACAGGGGTAGTGATGTGGATCAAGGATAGCTATATGTTGTTGGATTTGTGTTTATAAGAATTCATACCTTGTGTTGTATTATATTTGTGTACAATCAATGGAATCATTTTATTCCTCATGACAAGACCCATAGGAGTACTCTTGAGATTGATAAGCATCATAAAATGAATGATAGGGCTCATATTGAGACTAATAGGGAGGCATTTATTGATAGGTTTCTTGGTATCCTTCCTCATAGGTTTGTCCAAAAACATGGTGTCCATATAGAGAGGGATATAAAGGACTATAGGGCTTCCATGGCTCATATGACTGATAGCCATTTTTATAAGACTGTTGAGGAGTACAAAGTGGTTCATAACAAGGATGATAAGGAGGTTCATGATGGGGGTATTCATCATATCTATTCACGTTAACCTCATATTTCAAAGGAAACATAATAATTTATCAAAATTTTCAATTAGATATACCTAGACTTCTTACAAATAGAAGTTATCATTTGGAGTCGCCATTGGTTCTAGGTTGCTTGCTTCAAAAAGTTGATTAGAGGAAAACACACCAACAATATTTCCACTCTTTTGGATCTTGATCCCACCAAGCATGTTGAAAATATTTTAACCAAATATTTCACCCTATAAGAGGGTGTTCAAGCCTCTTAAAAAATTTGGAAACATGGGAACACTTCTAGGTATGTGGGTGTACTTATGGTGGAAGTGAGCCTCTATATTTAAGGGCTAGCTCCTTGAATGTGTCTTGAAATGCTCACACATATGATAACTAGTTTCTTATGGGGAAAATAGTTATAAGTTGTATGAAATTAACCTATTATAGGGGGTGATACATCAATATGTTTTCCATATGACCATCATACTTTATTTCACTAAGAAACATGGTATACAAACTAACTTCCAATTCCTATGGATTCTAACATGAGTATTTAAATGTAGAGGTGTGATGTGTGAAAAAACACAATGAAAATTAAATAGATGGTATATTTAACACTAAAAGGATAGTCATACACTTAAAAGAGGCCTAATATACTTGACTACACTCTACATGACCTATTAGAATAGGAACTCTTGTACAAACATGGAAGGATAAGGGAAGAAAGGATAGATAATGATCACTTTACATCACCATACATCACTTGCACACTTAGAAAATTATTCATAAAATTTAAATCAGATTTGCATTAATGTTCAAATGAAAAATATGACATCATTCTAGTAGCGCTTCACCATACATGGAGTGGAATTAGATTACAAAGGCCAAAATGGAAACTACTTATAGGATTTGAGAGAGAAGTGGGAAAAGAGAAATTCAAAGGTCACTTAAACACTTTTCATGCTGAGATGAGGAGTTACATGTGTATTAGAATGGATTAATAGATAAAACATGCAAGGTCTGATAGGACAAATGGCTCTCCAAACTATGCAATTCATGAAATGTAGTGTAGGAGTTCTCATTCTACACAAAAAAAACTATCTTCATCATTTACCCCTTTTACAACATCCAAAAACTGACTAGGGATAGGTATAATGATTTAAATAAGAGGTATGCATTCTATACATGCTCTTCCATGAATTGGATATATTCTTAATCATCTAAAATCTTCTGAAAGTGAGCCATCACTATTTTCAGTCAAAGAAACTCCTTTTTAGTCACCCCTCACACTTTGCCTCATAATTTGCTTCAGTTTTCTATGAAAATTCATGAAATGGAGTGGATCACACTTAGAAATACCCTCCATGTCCTTGTATTTCTTAGGTATACCTTAAATAAGCTCTCACTTGAAGTTTTCACACTTCTCACCATCTTGCTCACTTTGCCAATTTTGACTGGATGAGACTAAGCTACTATCAAACACACTTAGGAGATTTTTTGATAAAATAAATAGACATTATTTGTTATTCCAAGTCCCAATAATTATCCTAAAGTTGGTTGAACTTCTTAAAACCTCCTAGAACCTACACAATGCATAAAATAATCAAAGAAATCAACTCAATATGATGTATGTATAGATAGGGAATGCCTAAATTGGATTTAAATGGTATGTATAGAGTCCTCTATAGGATAAAATAATTTCCCAAGCCATTTTGGTCTACTTATATGGCTTTCCATCTTCATTTTCTTCATCAAGTCTAGAACTAGGGTTTGTGAGGTTTTGAGTCATTTCTACTCTTAATCTTTGTTCATAAATCTATGACATTAGAACTGAAAAAAATTCCACAAGAGTGATTTTTATTACCCATATAAACCTACCTAAACTCATTTAATCTCCATGCAAAACCTCAGAGAATATGTGAACATCTAAAGTTGCCTTATCGATCTTAATTCCTCATTTCCTATATGCTTGAATTATTCTTAAGTCAAAGTGAGGTTTCTAATGATCTCTCATATATTTAAATTTTTTTTACACATCTAAAATGACCCTATAAACATTATCTAATTGGTTATAATTCTTACCTAAGGATAAAAGTAACATTGACCTCCTATTTGGGTTCTAGGCTTAAACTCTACCTAACAGACTTGTCTACATACTTGATGTTTTAGAACACCATATTGAGTTTCCTCCTTCTATGATTATCTTATAATGTTTTTATTTATGTAATTAAAATATACACACCTCTTTTCAAGGTTTTATTATCCCAAGGTCCATCCTTTTATCTCCATTCTCCAAGACTATAGGATTTATGCACAAAGGGAGTGCCCTTTATCTTAAAATAAAAAGAGGGTACTTCCCCTATTTTATTAGAAAAAATAAATGTTTGAGGATATTATCCAAGTAAAAAAATTTATCTATACTAATTTCCAACCTTTTTTCACATGAGTATACTCTCTAACTCCTTTAAAATTCAAGACAAACCTCTAAAAGGTAGACTGTGTGTAGGGATAGTCATGTGGACTGTGTGTTGCACCATGGAATAATTTATCTACTTTATTTCCATTGGTAAGATATTTTTGAGATCATGAATATAATTATTAATGTGTCATAGTTTTTTTCATCACCCTAACCTCATACATACCTTTTCTCACACTTTGACTGATCAAATCTAAGTGTAACCTCTGACTGTGTCTCTTGTTCAAGACACCACACCTATAGGTTACCTTGCATGTTCAATCTTGAGTAAAATGCCACATAATATTTTAATATTTTAATAGCGTAATTATAATATTTTGAGACAAATTTACTTAGTTATTATGTAATACAAAAACCAAAAAATCATTCTTTAGCTCACTATTCACCATAGTCAAACATAGTCAACTATTTTGGAATGAGTAAGATCCTATAAGTGAATATTCCTCTTGGGATAGGTTTAAAATAATATTGGGATCATATAAGATATTTTTAATCATAATAAATCAGATAAAGTTGGTATCTCCATGTTTTAACTCCTACTGTGGATGGTGTAGAGGTTAACAATCAGTTGTAGGTGGATAGTCTTAGAGTTATGTACACTTGTATGTGTAAATAGGCTCAAAACATTGTATATCAACCATTTTTTATGATCATTATTCCCATTGATATTAATTTTCACTTAATAAGGTAATTAAATCATTAATATATGTTTCACTTTCAACCTTGAGTGTATGGATCTTCTTTAGAGCTTAAATCCTATAGATGACAATGAAGAGACTCAGTGAATAATTGGGCAACTTTGAGGCCCTAAACTAATGCCTTATACTAAAAAAATGATCACTCATTTTGTAATACTTCTCTCCTTTATGGAGGATAAAATTTTTGGTCATTAATATGCCTCAAATACTTTATTAACCTTGTTATATTATCTTCATAAAATGATCAAGTGCTCTATTTTCACATTTTAGGGATTTGATCCCTGAATCTACAACCATTGCCTTTGGAAGTGATCTTCAACCTTGATTAGTAATCTATAATTTAAAATGGATTTTAAATAATATATTCAATATAATATAATTCAAATGATAATTTCACCAAATTCTTCAACATTTCTATGTGACACCTCATCCCTCTCTGGTACCACTTGTAGATCAACATTTTCATGTATACAGGTAATGGGTACAAGTATGGATAATATGTAAGATATATATGATTGTGATCAATTTTAGACCCTAAAAAATATTTAAAATGAAATATTTACATTTTAAAGGATTTGAAACATATTTCAAGCTTTCTTTATCAACATGCCATCCTCTTGAGACTCCTATGAGTACTTTGTGAGTTGCATGCCAATGACAGAAGACTGTGTGAGTCACTAAGTTGACTATCATAGTGTCTATTTATTATTTTTAAGCTCAAATAACTAGCTAATGTTTTTATAATATATATAATATCTTTTAAAACTTCATCATACTTATGTGGATGTTCTCAGAGCCTTCACAAATCATGACTGAGAGTGAGAAGGAGCTAGGAGTTGACAATGCATGCCAAGACTGAATGTTTGATCAAAGCATGGTGTTTTGAGACAAAAATTTTAATTTAGGTGGTGATTATGGACTTTAAACATGGAAAACATGATATCCCATTCACATGAATCCCTTGCAAAGAATCTAACTTTTTGCAATTAATGAACTTTATTGCCATTCCACCTAAAACATCAACTTGTAAACTAAACTAATTAGCCCATAATTTATTTTAAAAATAGGAAAAAAATGTTATAAATTATGAAAGGAGAGATAAAACATAATATGGAATTAATATCTCTAACTAGATTGTATGAAATCATCTAAACAAGATCAAAACCTCTAGGATATAGGAAATAATGAGCAAAAAAACATAGTCAACTTGCTAGAGAAGATTTATAAATTAAAATTAAAAAAATTCAAAATATTGTTATAAAATGGATATTTATAATTTTAATATCACCTACTAAAGGAATTTGACTTGGAACCTCTCTAATTGGCCATGCCAAGCATAAAGTTGTTGACTAGTTCTATGTGTCTAAAAGGGTGAAGAAGGAACAAAATGGTTTTAGCTCAAATTTGGATCTTTTAGAGTATTTAAATCATGTAAATTGGTTTTATTAATCTGAAGAGTCATATCACAACCTTCTCCTATGTGTTACATTCACTTATGGGTCATACAAGTGCCAAACTCTTCCTTTTTTAGTTGATTTCCTAATTTTTAGTTATAAAACATACAAGTTTCAAATGAACTAACATTTATGATAGGGAATCTAATCTCTTGGATGTTTTAAGGAAAACTATGACACTTGGATACCTTTAAAACCATACCACTTGCATTTTTGACCCCTAAATGGCTCCTAAGTGACTCAAAATGGCATATAGACTAATTAGACCATGACCAAGGCTAAAATGGCTTTAAATTACATCAAATAGGCTATAACACACCCTATGACAACATATTAGTCCCCTATATACATTTTTATCTATATGGGGGTTGACCCATTTTGACTTGTGGTAAAAATGGTCAATAAGTCATTCATCCAAGTATATGTACCCATCATATCTACATAGAAAATACCTAACTAGTTAGATAACCATAAAGGATAACCAACCCAATATTAAGATACATGGTTAAAATAGAGATATAAAAAATATTACAAGTGGGATTAATTTACCCCATATAATATAGTCAGTGGGTCTCACCACTTGTGATATTACCAAATAGAAATGGAAATTGGATAATATTCATAGACTACAAAGAGCTTAATAAGGCCAATATGAAAGACTATTTCCCTTTTCATTTCATATATATAGTTCTAGATAACTTGGCTGGAAAGAAGTACTTCTCCTTATTATATGAGTTCAGTGATTATAATAATATAAGATTAGATCTAAAAAATCAAGATAAAACAACTTTTACATGTCCTTGGGGAACATTTACATATAAAGTTTACCCTTTTATCTATGTAATGCACCAACTATCTTTCAAAGGTCAATTTTAACTATTTTTATTGATTTAACCAATGATTGTATATAATTTTATATGGATAATTTTATAGTACATGGTAATTCCTTTAATAAATACTTAGATAATTTAAATATAGTACTAATTAGGTGTGAGTAACATAAATTATCCTTGAGCCACAGTAAATGCCTCATAATGGTTAATCAAAGAATTATCCTAGGCCATCACATCTCAACCCAAAGAATACAAGTTGATCCCAAAAATATTGTAGTCATATCTAACTTACCTACACCTTAAAATCAAATTGATATCAAAATTATTTTAGGATATGCATGGTACTATATAGATTCTATAAAAAACTTCAGTAAAATTATCACACCTATGCTTTCTTTGATTACTAAGGACAATTAATTTTTGTGGACTGAAAAGTGTCAACATGATTTTGAGTTAATAAAATAGAAGATGATTTCCACTCCCATTCTAAGAGTTATTAATTGAGAGTAGCCCTTTCAAATACACACATATGCCTCTAAAAATGTTATGAGGGTAGTAATTAGAAAAAAAGATGAGGAAGGAAAGATGTATACCATTTACTATATTAGGAAAAATTGAAATCCCACTACATTAAACTATACCACTACTAAAAAAATTCTTAGCTGCCAAATATACCATGAAATTTTTTATCACTAAATCACTGTATATAAAATATTTGTTTATATAAACCATTCATCCATAAGACACTTAATAAATAAACCAATGGTAAGAGGTAGGATCATTAGATGGCTACTCCTATTTCAAGAATTTGACATTAGAATTGTTGATAATCTAGGAAAATATAATGTTGTCATTGAGTTTTTGTTAAGGTTAAATGTTCTAGGTGAATATTAACTAGTTGAACATAGATTTAAAGATGAATAATTATTCATAGTTTTAGCACACTCACCATGGTTTGCTAATATGGAAAACTACCTAGCCATAAGAAAATTTCATTGGGATTTTACTAATAAAAAAATAAAATGTTTGGTTAGGAATAGTGCTCAATTTAAATGGATTAATGGTGTTTTATTTAAATGTGGACTTGACTTAATACTTTTTAGGTGTGTATGAGAGGATGGGATCTATGATATTATAAGAGCTTACCATAATGAACTAGGAGGAGACCACTATTTAATGATTAGGATTATTTATAATATCCTTAAGGTTGGATACTATTAGCCTTCACTTCACATAAATGTGAAAATATATGTATGGTAGTGTGATCCTTGCCAAAGGATGGGGAAAACTACCATATCTAATGAAATGCCTCTCCATCCTCAATTAGTTTTAGGAGATTTTAATAAATGGGGGTTATATTTTATTGGTCCTATTGATCCAAAATCCTATGGAAAGGAGTACCTCCTTATATGAACAAACTATGTCACTAAGTAGGTAAAATTACAAGATCTCCCCTTTGCAAGGGAATAACTAGTTGCTAACTTTTGGTACTACAAGATCATGTAGTAGTTTAGAACACCAAAGACATAATATCTAATCAAGGCCCTCAATTCATATATATTATGATTAAATCCTTTATAGAGCACTATGAAATCACCCATCATAAATAATCACCATACCATTCATAAGCCAATGGTCATATTTAGGTCACTAATAGGAAGCTAGCGAACATCTTGACCAACATAGTCAACATCAACATAAAAGAATGGGAAAGTAAGTTACCTGAAGTAGTATGGGCTTATAATACCACATGGAAAACCACCACATGTTTCTCACCATCTGAACTTATGTTTTGTAAGAAGCCTTAGGTTCCAATAATGTTTGATTTATAGACTTTAAGAATAGTAGTAAAAGTGGGTATATATTTGAATGAAGTAAAAATAAATAGGATTCATAAACTCAATAAAATTGATGAGATGAGGTTAAAAGCTTTGCATCAAAATAAAATTATAAAAAATTAATGTAAATAATGTCTTGACACTCACATCAAACAAAGAAAATTCAAGGAAGGAGATTAGGCTTTGCTATTTGGTTCAAATTACCAACATTTCAAAGGAAAGATTCATACTAGATGGTTGGGACCCTATCAAGTGCAAAATATCTTTGACAATGGATCAATTCAACGTCTAAAAATTGATAGGAACAAAATAACAGTGTTAGTCAATGGACATAGACTAAGAATATATCATAAACCTTTAAATAAAGAGGAATTATTCAAGCAAATTCAATATCAAGATGAATTTGTCTTCATGGGATAACTTTCTTCTTCCATTATAGTCAAAGGTTGAGTTTTAGATATTAATAAAGGAAGAGGATTGAAAACTAGTAAATGATAGTCCTCCTCCCAAACAATAGAAAAGTAAAAAAGAAAAGAACAGAGAAGAAAAAATTAATAAAAATGGGGGATGAAAGGTTGAAAACTAGAATGTCAACTTTTCAATGAAAAATAAAATAAAATTCATGCTTATAATATGTTGTATATGCTATTTCAACTAATTGATGTGGTTTTTTGCATAGGACAAGTGATAGCCTAAGAGGACAGAGATAACATTACAACTGAATTGATGTATTTTGTATTTCTATTTAATATGTATAATATTAATTATAAGTTATTGAAATATCATATTCACCCATTTTTGAATGGAGAATTTTCTTCCAAAATTAAAATTTACTATAAAATAAGGATCACTATTAAGTCAATTCAAAAAGTGAACATGCCTTTTCCAAGGAAAATGATACTATTATTAGAAATAATATTTTTCAAAAAGGAGGTATTATGTCATTGTAATGACATAATAAAAATAATCCTGAGGGAAATAATTTTCCATAAATGCCATGATAAGAAATGACAAACAGGTTACTAGAAGAGGTTGATGGCACAAGATCGCACAAGGAAAAGGATAAATAAGGATTTTATGTGCTTTTCAATATCCCCACATAAAGAAATAATTTCCTTTTCCTCCCTAAAATAATCATAACTAATGATTAATTGAATCTTTTGGAAATGATTGAAGCCAAGAAAAATTAATTACAGAGCTAGCTTAAGCATTCTATGCTTATTTTAAATCCTTTATCTTAACTAGATACCTCCTATTATGCCTAAAATATGATTCCACCTTTGAAAATAGATCTTAATATTCTTGTTAAAGTTTTAGAAACCTCTATATGTAAGGAGCCAATGAAGATGTGATATAAGAATAAATTTGAGCTAGTGTACACAATTGTTACTTGAGGATGAAGTAGTGGATGCTATCTTTGAAGAAATAGGATAGATATAGTTTTTGAATAAATTTCAAGGACATGATGAGTATATTGTCAATAAATTTATCATTAATATCATTAGTTATCACACAAAGGTGAGAGGTGTCAATATTAAAGTAAGTATATAGGTTATTAGTGATCTTTCAAGAATTTCAAATGAAGGAATTAGGATTGAAGGATATCTACATTCAAGGAATTAATTAAAATATTTAATGAATAAGGGTAACCTATTCTTAAGATTTTTTTAGATTTAAATTAGATGATAAAGTAATAAATATATCTAGTCTATCATAACCCTAAAGTACAATTACATTTTGGGTGATAAAGTACTTTACTTGTGATGGGTATTATAATTATCTTAGCTATGATGTAATGAAAATACTTAATCAACTCAAACAAGGACTTAATAAATGGAATGGAAAGTGAATTTTCCTAATTTTATAAATGGATCCATTCATGTTATGTCATATAAATATGTGAAAGTAAATACTTCCATTATGAATCATGGGCTTATTCAACTCATTTACCAACATCATTTAATGAATACATAAGATTGAAAGGCTTCCTAAGATGAATTCTTAAAAACACAAGAGAGACTAAGGGGTTTAGACATAATTATCTTATCATGATATCATGACCACTTGGAATGAAACTTTTCAAGAATTAAAAAGGTTTAAGATTTAAAAAAAAACATGAATACATGGTAGATCTTGAAGAAGAAATAAAATAAAAATAAAAAGTAGATTCTACCCTCCAAGAATCTTGTGAGCTGTGGGAGAAAATTTTGTCCTATAGGAGATCTACCTTAATTATAGTATTTATCTTCATGAATAGTTATGTAGATGGAAATTTCTAAGGATTTCCTAGGGATACCTCATGACTTATAAGATGAAAACAAATTCATGGAAGCTTATTAGAATAATACGCTAGAGAAAAAAAAATTATTATGTAAATTCTATTTATGTATCTTTTTCTTCAGTCATGTGTTTGATTTCTTAATCAATCTATTTTTAGGATATTTTTATATTAGATATTACACTTATATCTTGTAAAACCATATTACATGGAGCATAGGAATTGATGAATATTTTAAGTAAAAATCGTTGGCCTTTGTATGAGAGCTTAATTTCCTAATGCAAAGGAAAAAATTATGTAATTTATAGGCCTTATATACAAACCAAAATTCAAAAAACACTATCCATGATCTATATAACAAAATACCATATATTTTAAATAATATGTACAACACCATTTCAATGGAGCATTAAATACCTATAATAAAATATGGGATACCTTGAAAATCCCATTGAAAATAAGATAGGTGATTTCTCCCACCAACCTTAGATGGAGTTTTAAAAGAACTAGAGCTATTTTTGAGATAATTAATAGGTGTGAGATTTATACTTCTACTCATCCTTAGCCCTATATCTCCATGGTAGAATATAGCACGTCAGTCGGTTGAGAAATTTGAAAAATAGATATCACTAATTTAGAGATATAAAGGGTTTGTTGATCTACTTGAGAAAAATTAGGACAAAATATTTTGCCTATGATCACAGCTAAAATTTGGACAAAAAGAGTGCTCGATCATGAACAAGGAAAATAGTATCTTGAAAAAAGACTTACAAGAAGTCAAGTGTGGGGGAATGATGAGCCCATAGAATGGATAATCATATCCAGGTGATGATCTTATTTATCCCCTAATAATCTCCTTATTAATGGATTTGAATGTGTATTTTATAAATTTTTTAATAATATAAAGTATAAAATGAATAAATTTACCTTTATTAGAATGTGTGAGTCAATGTTTCTTATTTTTACCACTATGTTATAAAACTTTACATATAAAAGTCATCAATTTTGTATGTATAAGTTTTATAAATGCACTATAATTGAATGTTATGATTTTGGTGAACAAAAAGACCATTTAAGACTAGTGAATAATGTTGGAGGTTTTTCTATGATGTCTTCAAAGTGACCAAGGTTGTTGATGAGGTGTCATATGTGTTAGATTGACAATGACAAAGTGTGATTCAATATGATTGTTCTTACATATTTCTTCAATATTTGACTTGGATATGAAATTTATGGATGACATAAATGATATGGACATGTTGAAAATACCCTGTGGTATGTTATGAATTCTTAAAATGCATGTGGAAATGAAAGGAATTTATTAGAGCAATCATATGAGTGTCTATGTTCAAGTAGTCATCTTGATAGATAAGACTAAGTGAGCAAATTGATGACATGATATTTCATATGTGTGAAGGTTTCAAGATAATTTTTATATATGGATGGATTCCTCTATGTGATTAGATAATATGGTTAAAATTTAAGGTTATTAGGTTGATAGTATAAAAAATTATTAAGGTGGAAATTTGGCCTTCTAGGTAGAGTTTTACTAAGTTCCCATACTTAGCCAAATTTGTAAGAAGAGATATATGGTGAGCATTTAATCAGATTATAGATCCAATGGTGAGAATTTAATCTAAATATATAATGATCCAAAGGATTGTATTGATTCAAATAGTCAATATTTCATGTGGGGATACCAAGTGACATAAGTTCATTTGAGTCAAATAGTCAATGTGCTCAGAAGGCACACGTTAGTGATAAGTGTCACAATATCAAAAGCTTTGATAGTAGATCAATGGTGAGTGTTTGATAATTAAATTAGAGATAAAAAAAATGTTTTAAATTAATAATTCAAATGATTCTTATATTTCATTCATAACTACCAAGTAGTATAAACACATTTATTGAATGGTACAGGGTGTACAGAAGACACATAGAGCTGACAAGTGGCAACATCATGGGAGCTCTAATTGAAGATCAATGGTGAGAATTGAAAGATAAATTATAGGATAATATAAATGATATTTATGGTGTATATTTTTTCAAATTTTCCATGAATCATGAGATGAGTTCAAAGTGTTTGATATTTAACATTTAAACAGTGACTGTTGGCACTTGAATTTAACAAAGGAAAAACTAGTACTCAGTATTTAGCTCATAAATTTTGATCTAGGATGAATTTTAAGGTGGTTTAAAAATAAAATTTGTAAAATAATTAAAGTTTCATCCTTAAAATTTTATTATAATATTTTAATCTTTTTATAATCAAATATATTAATCTCCAAAGTTGACTGTGTGTTTGATCATGTTCTGCAACTGACCCGATAAGGATAATTGAGTTTTTATTGATAGTATTTTGATGTTTTAAGATGATATAACTATTGGATATGTTTTTATAATCCATTAATAATATTTATGTGAATTTTTGAGTTTTTAAAAATCCATATTTAGTGTGAAAAACTACTTATAAGTTGATTATGTTTGTTGAATGCATTGGTAGTTTGAGTGACCATGTTGCAGGAGTGATTTGAAGGTGTTCTACATAGAGTGAAGGAATAAAATGAGTATATATATTTTATATAGGTATATAAGGCTTATTATAAGTAATTTTTTTTCATATTTTTCTATTGATCAGTTATGGAGAGTCAAAATTTTATAACTATATTTTGATTGTATGTGACCAGTCTACGTGGTCATTCTGAAAGAGTTGATTTGAGTGCTTAGAGCCTATGTTGGAATGTATAAATCACATATAAGTATTGAAGATGTTTTTAAGGATTTACCCATATGATATAATAATATATATATTTGAAATAATTTAGTGTTTTATTCAAAAGTTTGAGACTACGTTTTCTGTGTATGAAGACCTAAAGAGCATAGAGACTTAATTGGTAGGTTCAAGTATTGAGTTGTTATTACAGGTGGCATGGACACATTAGGGAGTGATAAAGGGTATATTTTATATAGTTTTTATTTATTTTAATCTTTTTTAGAATCTGAAAGTGGCCTTAAGAGTTGAAGTTATAATCTATGAGTATGAAGGCCTATTTATTTTAGGTCTCACCAAGACCTAATGGTGGTTTGGGGATAATGAGGTAATGACCAACCTATGACTAGTGTGGTTATAAAATGTAACATGTGTATGGAAATTTTTTAATTTTTGTTTAAATATGTAAATCATCTTGGCCAACCAAGATGGGTTAAAGGAAGAGATTGGTATAAGTACAAGGTCTATTTGGACTAATTGTGCTAGTTGTACATTTGTGGATACAAGTGAAGGAGATAACATTTTAAAGAAAAAGTAAAGGTAATTGAGTAAAAATAGAAAGTGAAGAAGATAAAACATGTTTATATAATTAATTTGATGTAGGATTACACATATTTCATTGGAACTAATGAGCTTAGAACATGGAGTTTGAGCAAGTTAGCCCTAAAGGAAACTTGAGAGAGATTAGAGGTGAAGAGTGAAGATAAAGATGGTCATCATTAGTTGAAGTGAAACTACACATGTTTAAGATGATTTTTTCAAGGTATATGAGTAGGTACTTAGTTTACAAGGGGGTTGGTTTCTCCTTTCAAGGTAAAACTTGCTAAAGGTCTAATTATTATGAGTGCTTAACTAGATAGGGGCAGTAGCTCCTTATGGGATTAGTGTCTCACAAAACTAAAGGATGGGTATTACTTGATTAGTTGGTGCTGGTATAAATGTTGGATCTTATTTTATAAGACTATTTTACATTTTTTAGGGATCAGTGGGTTTTATCCTCTAAGAGGGTTTCCCACATATATGATGTGTTCATGTGTTGTATGTTCTTATGTATGCTTTAGATATATGTGATTTCATGTTTATGTTGCTTGATCAAGTTGATGTATGATGAATATTTAAGAGTTTGTAATTGAATTGGATTATCTTGCATCACTAATTCACCCCCCCTCTTAGTGATTATACCTCTAATAATTGGTATCAGAGCTAGACCTTATGTGCAATTTTAACAACTTGAAGGTGATCCAAGGTACAATATGGGTGTAAAGATCATCATGTTTGATAAAGTATTTTGTCATGCCAGTGAAGAATAATAAGTGTTCTATATAAATAAAGAATAAGGAGTTGATCTAGAAGCTTAGCTCATGGTTTCACTTGGTGAACTAAAGGAGCAAAATAAGAGGAATTATAAAATGAGGAATATGATAAAAAGTCTTGAAGAACAATTTAGTTCTTATAAGGGAAGTTTATTAGGAAAGTACAAGAGAGAGGAAAAGAAGAATTAAGAATATATCAATCTTAATAAAGAGATATAATAATTGAAAGTAATATCAAGATCAAAATATGATAAAGAAAACATCAACATTATTCAGGATCAATTAAGGGTTATAAAGACAAATATAAGTTTAAAAGAGGAAGAATGTAGACACCTCAAGACTTAGTTAGAAGAGACAAATTCCAAGTTGATTTCAAAGTAAGATGAGCATGATGAGTTGAAGTTAAATATTTATTATATAAAGATTATTAAATAACAATCATGTAGATTGAAATATGATATGGCCAATAGGGCTAAGGAGGATAAGGAGACCACCAAAGGTCTCATAATTTAATTAGAGATTACAAGTTCAAGCATGAGGGCTAAATAAGATGAATGTGTTCAATTGAAGGATAATCTTGTTTCCCTAAAGGACGAGCATGAAAATGTCATAATCAAGATATCTAATATTGAATAATAAAAAAAATAACAAGGAAAAGAGGATGGTATAATTAAAAACAATAAGTCAAATCAGGTCAAAGACAAAATGAAGAAGCCAATCAAACAATGTTTAATGTTTAATGTTTACATAGTGACCATTGGCATTTGAATTTAACAAAGGAAAAACCATTGCTCAGTATTTTGCTCATAATTTTTGATCTATGATGAATTTGAAGTTGATGTAAAAATAATTTTTTTAAATGAATTAAATCATTATCCATAAAATTTTATTATAATATATTAATGTTTCTATAGTCAAATATATTAAGATCCAAAGTTGAATGTGTTTGATCATGTTCTGCAAGTGACCTAAGAAGGATAATTGAGTTATTATTGATAGTATTTTGATGTTTTAATATGATATAAATATTTAAGAGTATTTTATACTAAATTAATACTATATATTTTGATTTTATGGGTTTTAAAAATCAATATTCAATGTGAAAAATTGCTTAGAAGTTGACTATGTTTGTTGAATGGACTAGCAGTTGAGTGACCATGTTATAGGAGTGATTTAAAGGTGTTATGAGCAGAGTTAAGTAATAAAATGAGTATTAAGATGTTATATAAGTATATAAGGATTATGATAATTATTTTTTTGTAATATTTTACCCATAATAAATTATGGAGAGTCAAAATAGTATAACTATATTTTGATTGTATGTGACTAGTCTGAGTGGTCATTCTGAAAGAGATGATTTGAGTGATTAGAGTATGTGTTAGAATGTGTAAAGAACATAAAAGTGTTTTATAGGTATTTAAGGGTTAAAAAATGTGATTTAATCATATATATTTGTGAAATAATTAAGTTTTTGCTTCAAAATTTTGAGACTATGTTTTCTATGTATGAAGTCCTGAAGAGCAAGGAGACCTAATTGGAAGGTTCAAGTATTGATTTGGTATTATAGGTGGCATAGACCCATGAGGGAGTAATAAATTGTATATTGGAGATATTATTTATTTTTTTTAATATTTTTTATAATTTTAAAGTGTCCCAAAGAGTTGAAGTTATAACATATGAGTATGAAGGCCTAATTGTTTTAGGTCTCACCAAGACCTAATGATGGTTCATGTCTAAAGAGGTAATGAACAACCTATGAAGAGTGTGGTTATAATATGTAACGTGTGTATGGAAATATTTTAATTGTGTTTCAAATATGTAAATCATATTTACTAACCAAGATTGGTTAAAATAAGAGAGTGGTATAATTACAAGGTCTACTTAGATTAATTATGCTAGTTGTGCATGTGTGGATTCAAGTAAAGGAGAGAACCTTTGAAAGAAAAGGTGTAGGTAATTGAGGAAAAATAGAGAGTGAAGAGGATAAAAAATATTTATCTAATCAATTTTATGTAAGGGGACATATATTTCATTGGATGTAATGACCCTAGAGGAGGTAGTTTGAGCAAGTTAGCCCTAGAGGTAGCTTGAGAGAGATTAGAGGTGAAGAGTGCAGACAAAGGTGGTCATAATTAGTTGAAGAGAGTAAATATGTGTTTAAGATGATATATTAAAGGTATATGAATGATTTATTAGTTTCCTATGGGTTTGGTTACTCCTTTTAAGTTAAATATTGTTAAAGGTATAGTTGTTGTGGGTTCTCAACTAGACAGGGATAGTAGTTCCTTATGGTATTGGTGTCTCACTAAACTAAGGGATGTGTGTTCCTTGATTAGTTGGTTCTAGTCTAAATTTTGGATCTTATTTTATAGGAATATATTCAATTTTTAAGGTTTTATTGGGTTTTATCCCCAAGAGGGGTTCCCACATATATGATGTGTTCATGTGATGTATGCTCTTATGTATGCTTTGGATGTATGTGATTTCATGTTTATGTTTCTTGATAAAGTTGATGTATATTGAATGTTTAAGAGTTAGGAATTTAATTGTATTATCTTGAATCTTTGATTCACCCCCATTATTAGTGATTGTACCTCTAAAAATAACACCATAGATTAGTTCATACCAGCTCTAAACTCTACTAGTCTATCTTTTGATTTTGGCAATCTAGCTTTGGAGTCTACTAGTTTGGAACTAGAGTGTGTTGATTTGGCTTTGATCTCTACTAGTCTAGCTCCAAATTCACTTAGGTTATAAAAAATTCTTGATGAAGGAATTTTTGGATATTTTCCACTAATGAATACATCATGTATGCTTAATAAAAAACCTTCCAAAACTCTTTGACTCAATTCTTGATTCATGAGGAAACCTACAATATATAATATTCCTACTTATAGACACAATATTTATAGAAATATTTTGTAAAGGCATCACTATGAATATTTTGAAAGTTTATTACCAAATAATACATGAATACAACTAAAGATATTATAACTATCAACAATTAATAGATCTACATGCACACCTATGCATCTCTTCCATTATTTCACCTTGAAATGTGGAAGAAGGTTGTAACTTATTTTATGTCTTGTAATAAATTATATATAGTTAGAAATATTTTTAGGGATTAACAATTTTGGTTAGATGTTGTGGAAGTGTTAGGAAATATAATCGGGGTCTTTTGGTTTATTTAGTTAGTCTATCAGTAATAAATTTAAAGACATTAATGTCAATTAGAGATGTTGAAGTATTTCCTAAATTATAAGCATTTTCCCAAGTTAATGAGGATTTTATGTTCCTGAAAGACTAATTTTGATCTAGATCATATTCTAAGGGAGAGAAAGGGCCCACTCAACCAAGTAACTAGAATTAATTTATGGTATTTTATGTTTTATTTTACTATTATTCAATCTTTTATGTCTTTAAGTTAAATGTGTGATTTAATCTAGCTTGTAGATCTGTGTGTGTCTCTCTATTTTAAGATAATTTCTACATTTTGAATTCTATCATTTCCTTCCAAATATCATTTCAATTTATTGAATAGATTAATGTGTATTTTCCTTTATTATGAACTGTGTTTACTTTTATTTTCAACATTTCAAATTTACATAGGGTGTTTCCATTCCAAGAAATTAGATAGATTTCATTTCAAATTGACTAGACCTTTAGGTACACATAATATACAACTCTCCCAAAATAGATAATTGTTAGTTACTATTTTGACACCTTATTTTTTATTATTATTAGACATTTTCATTGGTTTGATATGACATCAACCAAGCTGAGTTGATATAAATGAAGAGATTAACGACACTCATAATAGTCCTACATGATTTGGTACATTAAAAACTTTAGATTAATGGGAATCAAGGGTTGTTGTCAATATACTAATAGGAAAAGTGAAGCCATGAGGGAATTTTTATTTCTTGTTTTATCTTCCCATAATGCATACTTCAACAATAGATGTCATTTTCTTAGTTTTTATTATGTTGACTTATTTATGACATCCATAAAGTTTTTTTTAGAAATATTTTACCACCCCATTTCCTTGTCAATAGTAGTTAGAATATAACTTCATAATAATCTAAGTGTTATAATACCATTATATGAACTTAGTAGATTATAAAGTTGGACCATTGTCACATACTATAGAAATGGGTGTTTCAAATCTCATTAAGATTTTTTCTTTGATAAAATTGCTTATGTCTTGAGATATACAATTTTTAATTTCCATTGATTTAAAACATCTGGTATAGTATCCATTGTAGTCATCACAAAATTAATTATAATAGATTAATTATGATTAATTACTCCAATAAAATTTAGGCCCCATTATGCAAAAGGGCACCATTCAATTATTGTTTGCAAAGGCATTATTACATGTATTTATATTTTGAAAAATACTTGGCATTAGTGATAGTTTATAACATGGTTTTGGGTGTATTTAAATATATTAGGCTAATAACAATCCATATTTATAAATTTGTGTGTAGTAGCATTCCATGAAGGGTGTCCACTTCTAATCTTTTGGTGAAAATTATCAACACTATCTATAACTTATTCTCTAGATACACACCTTAAATGGATGCCTTTATAATTTTTTGGGTATATCACTCTATTATTTATCATGTAGTGTGATAAATTGAGATTGATGGATCATCCTTATTTTATATTCAATTTAGGAGGGCATGTACTTGTGATTAAGTAATGTATAATTTGAGTGTACTAGTCACCTCTAGTTACTTGATACTGGTTGTTTTTCAATAGATATGCATAGATTAGTCTCAACCATTATATATATGATACCTTACCCTCTTACTATTTTATTGGGTTTTATCTCAATATCAAATTCCTATAACTTGGAAATCCATTTTCCCCTTATTTATCCTAAATAGTTATGTCTAAGAGTAAGCTTAACTACTAGGTTTAGGATAATGGTGTATGCCTTGTTATACATGATATAATGTTTGAATTTGTTTAAATCCTTGATCAAATCATAGATATGCTTGTCTATCATGGATTAATTTAGTTTTGGTTCTTTCAGATTACCACTCATAAAATAAATAGGATATTCACTATCATTTACCTTTTATGTAAGTACTTATACTATAGTATGTTTTGATGCAAATAAATATAATAATAAATCCTTGTTGAAATCTAGGCTGATAAAAAATGAATCTTATAAAATAGAATACTTGACATCATAGAATGATTTATTTTCCTTTTCTATCCATTCTATTTTTCCATCCTGCTTTAGCATGGCATTCAGTGACTTGACAATCTTTACAAATCTTGAATTTTTTTATTAGATAGGGTAAACAAATGAGTTAGGGGACCCATACCTGATACAAATAAAAATATAAAATATATAAAATTACATCCAATAGAATAAAAACTAAAAAAGAGTCCAAAGACTTAAAAACTAGCAATGAATAAAGACCATGATTAGGCTGATGCCAAAAACCTACAAAAAAGACAAAAAAACCAGAAGCCAAGAAATTACTGGTCTGAGTCCTCTAAATCTAAGTAAAGTAGTAGATTAATAATTTTAATATTTTCATTATGCTTATATTTTCCTCTAGTATGATTACCCATGCCCTACAGATATTTTGTGGTTTCTTTCTTCGTAATCCCCATAATTATAGTTTTACCTTATCCTAGCCTATACTTATCCTTTCCTCTTCTCCTCCTCTACTCTGGTTATGATTTTTTTTTTAATATGTGGGGATTTACTCATATTCTCTTATTCCTCTTTCTAGTTATCTTCCTTCCCTATAAAGAAATCATTTGGTGACAGTAATGCCTTTAGCTTGTCAAATTTGTTAGATATTTTAGAGTTCAACAACCTCTCGATAGCAACCTTAGTTTGAAGATTTTGAAAGGATTTTTTAATTTCATCTAATATATTAAAATAAAAATAAAAATAACCCAAGCTATAAATATGTTTAACATACACATGGGTACCCTTCTGATTATCCTTGAGATAAAAATCCTCCAAAGCATTTTTTTCAACTAACCCCTTTGGATTTTCCTCTTCTGATCTTGAATAATCCTCACTTATCCTAGTAGAATCATCATAATCACTTTATATATGGATAATATTTGAGAATACTTTAATTTATAGTGGTTACCCCCTTTTGACAATTAATAGAATAAGTCCCTAATGGATTATGTCAGCTGATGGATTAATCTTGAAATTATGAACATAAACCTCAAGAGACTTCAACTGGAAGAAATGAATGTTAATGGGATGACCTATAAAGTTTTTAATAAATAGAAAATGATGGGAAAATATGAAATTATTATTTATTTAAAGAGTTATATATTTCATAACTTGTAAACAGACATCAAGCCATTTTCTTGGCAAGTCAACATAGAGAAACCCTTTTTGGTTAAAAGTCTTAGGTTTTTTTTATTTTTAGAATTGTAAAATATGCCAAAATCATCCTATTTCATTTTATTATCTTTAAAATCTTTAAAACCATTACAATCCATACCTATGACTTCTCTGATTATTTCCTAAAAAATGGTGATTTTTAGACCATGCATTCTAACTTCTCTCTCCATCCATCCTCTAGTGAAATTACAATATATTACCATGTTGTAACCAACTATCCTTCACATGAAGTTTTAAATACCTCCCTTCAAATTTTTTTTCCACACATAGGGGTCCTCTTTGACCTCTATGAAATAAATTGGTTTAACCCTATCACAATCACCACCCATGTTAAGCTTTATGCTTTCACTACAATTTATACAAATAGAAAAATTAGATATCAAGTCTAAAAATCTCTTAATTATCATTTTCCTTATAATAATATCTATTAAAAATAAGACTTTATGCTCATGTATATCCTTAAGATGTGAAAGGATCATGATTTCAAAACATGTGACTTTGCTACTATTCCCATGAAACTTAGCTTTATCAATAATGATAATCATTAAATCACACATTAGAATGAGATTTATCATATTAAATGGATAGTTTGGGAAGTACACACCACCTTTATAATACTTGAGGGATCCATGTATGACCCCTAAATTCATCATCTTGTTAGAACTCTTATTTCCTTCCCTATAGACATGAATAATAAACAAACCTTTGAATGATGTTAAAAGAGATTTAACATCCTCCATTATACTAGAAATTGACTGAGAAGGTTGGGAGGTGCCCTTCAAATACTTGATAATCTTTAGTGAATTACCTTCCACATGGAGGTTACCCAATCCCATCTTACCAGCAAGCTCAATCCCCCACCAAGCTATCATGGCTTATACCACATGGATAGTTTGAATCCATAGAAGACTCACATATGATTTTAGAGGATTAACATTAGAATCTAGGATAACCCCTACCCCCTGCTAGATAGGGATTCCCTTTCATTGTTCCATCAAAATTCATCGTGTACCATAAAATTAAAGGGTGATTCCACTTTATCAATGATATATCAATAGTTTTATTTTGAGTTTGAGTAGGGATCACTATATTCAGAAATAGAAGATCCTAAGAAAGGTGAAGAGGAGGGGAGTCACTAAAAGAAGAAGTAAATTTTACCAATTCTCCTTGATAGATGCCTTTATCCTCTTGAAAGTGGTATTGGGGATGGGATTCAAGTTGTCAAAGATATCTAAATTTTTGGACTTCTACACTTCCCCAAAAATATGGGGGAATGATAAATACCAAAAAAATCTCAAGGGGGTAATCCCAAGGGGACTTCCATTGATAGATCAAGTATCATATAGAATTCAGAAAGACCCAAGAGGAATTAAAAAATACTTGAAAAATGGAATAGGTGAAAGGACATAAAAGGAATAGATGATTAGAATATTTAGCCTCCTTATTACAAAGAACACACTTGTTAGGAATTGAGAATCCCCTTTTCATTAAGTTATCCATAGTAAGGATTTTATTTTGGGTAACCAACCAATAGAAAATATTAATTTTGGGAGTTTGATTTTTTATCCACAAGTTATTCCAATTTTCCTCCAAAATTTCCTGGTCCCATAACAATTTATAACCAAATTTAATCAAGAATAGACCAATAGGATTATCCATTAAAATAAGTTCATAATCTTTAGGAAATCTATTGATGTGGGTAATCTAAATCTGGTTATTTAATTTCTAGAGAAAAATAGTTTCTTGTTGATTCATTTCTTCTTTATAAATGATATTCCACCTTTTTCTTCCATTAAACTCCTACCACTAAACACACACTTTGTGGCCCATTTATTCCTTGAAATGACCTCTCAGTCTAGTTTAAACTTAAGAGGATCCAAGTGAAAGTTGATTAATCCATAAGTCATCCCAAAAATCTACTCTATTACCTCTTCCTATTTTCCATTGTAGTCCTCTCTTAAGTAGATCCTTTCATTTACACATGGATTTCCAATGACCCATTGATAGGTCCTTCTTCAGCAAGGAAACAATAACCATCCCTATAATTTAGATACTTGGATTTAATAATCCTTGTCCACTAGTTGTCTTTCTTTATCACCCTCCATCCTTATTTATACAGTAGAGCTTGGTTCATTGAATTCAACCTCCTAAGGCCCAAGCCCCCTTTCCATTTAGATAAACATGTTTTTCCCAAGAGATATGGTGAAATTTGAATCTATATTCCATCCCCCTCTAGATGAATTTATTCTACAATTAATCTATATGGTCCACCATTTCATCTAAAATTACTGTATGCACCTAAAACCACTCGCTTCATTACAATCAACTAAAATTCCTATTAGTTGACACTAATTCCATTGTCTTATTTTATCCCACTAAATTATTATATTATCATTCCATTAATCTAATATCCCCTTCCATTAATCTAAATTCACTAACCTTATTCATCCCATCTCTCTATTAATTTTTCCTAATCTCCCATTATCCTAACCTAATCCTGTTTATCTATTATATGGAAATTTTTAATTCCCATAACCCTACCTAACCACCTACTAACCTAACCCCCTATCATCATATACTAAAATTAATCCATGCCATGGTTTTTATTTGAAATAACATTACTCCTTCCACTTCACTCCACTCATAATGCCCTTTCAAAGAGGGGAAAAATGTATGAACCTAAAATCACTCTCTTCATTATAGTCGACTAATATTCCTATTAGCTAACACTAATTCTATTTATCCTATTTTATCCCACTAATTTATCCCATTATTATTCCATTAATATAATATCCCCTTCCATTAATCTATATTCACTAACTTTATTCATCCCATCTCTCTATTAATTTTCCCTAATCGCCCATTATCCTAATCTAATCATGTTTATCTATTATATGGGAATTTTAAATTCCCATAACCCCACCTAACCACCTATTAGCCCAACCCCATACATATTCCCACATACCTAAGAATCCTAATCCTCATTTAGATCTTAATAAACCCCATTACCTACTAACCTACTCCCTAATCCCACTAGCCAATTATAAATTCAAGAAAATCCTAACTACCCACCCACCACCCTTCACCAGCCTTCCCTAAACCCATAAAGCCTATAGGGAAATTTATAGAATTAGATAATTCTATAAATATCTCAAATTTACCCCCTTTCCTTCTAGAATTCTCCTATTCTATATATTTTTATGGAATTAAAAATATCATGAAAATTCCTCAACCATAGATCTCAAGGGCCCAAGTTGGAATTAGAGCCCTTGATCTTCCCTTTCTTCCTGTATTTAAACAAACTCTCCCTCCACCCTCAAAACATGAAGAATAATTTGATGGAAACCATGTCAAAGTGAATATAGAGATCTTATGAGCAAGTCCATGATCAACTATCAAGCATCCATTATCACAATCCAACATCAAGCTATCACTTTGTCAAATATGAGTCTAATCACATGCATTCAAATCCTAGAATGGAGGCATGAGAAGTTAAAGAGAATGGTAAGAATGTTATAATAGTTTTGATTTATCTTCCTTATCCTTTCTTATTGGTGTTTATCAAGGTTTTGGATTTTATTGTCATTTTTATAATATAGCTTGAATCCAAATTTTGGTACACATTTTGGTGACCACGATGGGACCTCTAGCTCCCATTTAATCAATTTTATATTGTTATTTTTATTTATACTAGTTTTTAAGTCTAACTAGATCAAGAAATTATTAAAAGTTTTAAATTTTGCATACCCAAGTTGCAGTCACATGTTTGCTCTGATAGTCATGGGATTGTCAATCCCAGTCATGATATTACAAATTGTTGATAGTTTTTATGTTACAAGTCTATTTTTGATAATCCTACAACTTTCCCAATAGTGATATTATCTTGATAGTCATGGGATTATCACTCCTAGTCATGATATTGCAAACTACTGATAAAATTTGTGTTGCAAGTCTATTTTTGACAATTCAACAACTATCCTAATAGTGATATTGTCCTTCTAGTCATAGGATTATCAATCCTATTTGTGATATTGTAAACCAATAATGGTTTGTATTATAGGTCATTTTTAATAATCTCACCACTTACCCAATCATGAGTTTTCCCTAGTAATTATGGGTTTGTCATTTTCAGTAGCGGTATTGTTAAAAACAATAGTTGGGTCCATAATATATCCTATTTTTTCTAACCCTTTTGTATCTTTAGGTTGTTTTTCTATTGTTATTTATTTTTTATGTAGGATAAATATATAATCCTTTAGGAAATCAACCAACAAAGTATTTTCAACAATCTTGCCACTTTTTGAATAGCAAAATTGCCTTGGTAATAGCACGATTGTAAATTCTAGTCATGGTATTATCTTTTATTACCAGTCTGGTAAAACACTATCCTTATCACCTTTGAATCATTATCTATAGTATTTATAGGACTTATTTGGAGAATTTTGAGGGTATCTAAGTTAAAACCTATATGTTTTGTCCTTTTGTTGAAAATTTTGAACATTTATCTATATAGGCATTTCACCCTCCATATTTGAAAACCACTCCTAACAAGTGGTGTTTTCTATCATGTAGGGTATTAGTGAAACACATGAGCAAAAGGATTGGTTAGAGATTAATATTACAAGATGCCTTAGCACCATTTGACAATTTCACTACTCCATCAATCATGAGGTTGCCTTACAAGTAGTGAGAATATCATTTTGAGTCATGACATTATATTTTAGGCTAGTTCATATTAGTGGTAATCCTTTTTTAGCATATTTTATCATAAAATAATTATATTTAAACCAAATCCCTATAATTATTTTTAATTTTCTAGACTTATTTTTACTTAAGACATTTATTTATATATATTATTTTATTATAGGACTATAATATCGCTACTTTCATTTTCATTATCAGTCATGATTTTGTTGATCTGAGTCATGGTTTTGTGGTTTATGGCAAAACTACTACTATCAATCTGCTCCTAGTCACAAGATTATTGTTCCCAGTCATGGTGTTATTAGACTACCATGATTTTATGGTTAACTATCATAAAAATCTATAATCTCATAACTTTCCTAGTCATGGCTTTATCCTACAAGTCATGGTTTTATAGTATGTAGTCATTTTTGCCTTGAATTTGGTCCTTTTTGAGATCATTTTTTGAGTCAATTTTTGTGAAATTTGAGTCACTTTAAGCCTCATATAAATCTCAAATTTCCTTTCATAATGAGGGGATCTACCCCTCAAGCCCACCCTATATCATGATAGGGAGCACACATAGGGCACTACCCCCAAACCTTGTAAGGGTCTCTACCACTTGACCCTGCAAGGGGTGCTACCCCTTGATCCTATTAGGGACTACTGCCCCTAGACACCTACAGCATGTCCCACTCACCCCAAAGAATTTAATAAAACCAAACCATATTTTTTTAGAGGTGTTTTTATTAAGGCATATTTGGCTAACGTCTTATTTTTTATAGGGGTCATCTTTGATAAACATCATCTTGTAAGACATATTTTGGGTCTAACATTTTATCTTGCACATTACCTCTCTTGAGTGCCACTTTTTCACATCATTTTTGTATTGTATATATCTATCATTTTTAATAATATTGTCTTGTATATATTATTTTCTTGTGAAAAATCATTCCCTGTGTATACTTTTGTGTGTGTTAACTTGTAAATAATTATTATTGTATCATGTAAAAGCACACACATGTAATTAGATTGATTAATTAATTGTATTATGTGATTCCTTATTTGTTACCCCCTCTCCCCTAGGATATCACATGATGTGGAATTTATCCCCACACATGCACTTAGTCTATAGGGGTTAGTTTTATGGATTTCATCATCACACACTAACCAAACCTCATGTTTTAGTGGAGTATAAAAATTAGAGACAACTATCATTAGGCTAAGAGATTGACCCCATATAGGTCATCCATGAAGGGGAAGAGTTAACTCTCTAAACTAGGAATTAGATAACACCCTATATAGACTTGGGCCCCAATGTACCATCATACATATAGGGAATGCCCTTAGAAATACCATTTAGCCTAACATAAGACCTTCTAGCCATAAAAGGTTTTCCACTACCAGCATTAGTAATAACACCCAAGTGATCACCAAGTGCAAGTAAGGTTGAGAGGGTTTGATCAATTTTGTAATAGATCACCAACCTACAACCTCACCTATGTAGCCATTAGATGGTGTGGACATCTAGGTACACACCCTTGAATGTAATAATTATAGGTTGTGGCTTGATTGATTGGGTGTGTGTTGTGCTAGACCCATACTATTTATGAGATGAGTCAACCTTTACCTATCTAATCCTATCTAGGTCCTTTAAAAATATCACCTTGTATATTCCATCCTCATCATTCTATCACCTTGTACATCTCTATCCCATCCTCCATTTTTACATATCCTAATCAAAATCTTAATCATGATCCCATTATGCATATCATCTTTATATAGGTCTTATCCCATCATTGACCACATCCCCATTACTTATATCATTGTCTTGTACATCCTACATCTCATCATCCCATAAAACATATATTATTCTCTTGTTCATCCTTAGCATATTTTCCTCTTAGACATATCATCCTATAATCTATCATACCTTTGACATCATCTATTTATCATATCCCCTCTCATCTTATCTTCATCCTGTCTTAGCCTAGTCATCCTCCATTCATCTCTTAATCATTATCTTATGCATCCTCATCATCACACCATTAGATGTATTATCTTTGTATATCTTTTTATCATTGTCTTATCTCATCCCCTATCTTAATCTATTCATATCCCACTCATCATTCTCACATATCATAGTCACACCTTGTCACCCATATCTTGTCTTAAGTCTATTACATCCATAAATCCTAATAATCATCTTATTTCATTATCTCATCAACTAAATTTATCTTTCATATCCTTATCCCATCATCTTTTTGTATTTATCACTTTTGACCCATAGTTTATATACTTATCACATCATCCTTTTGTACATATCTTTGTCTTAATATCCTCTTACTCTGACCATCACATGATCTCTCACATACATCCTACTCATCATATTGTATATCCTAGTCACCCCATCTTGTACATAATTTATTCTCTTATACATCCTACTAGTCTTATCTCATCTTAGTTCCACCTATCATTCATCCATCATGTGCCCATCTTATCAATCATCTTTTCCACCCCTATCTCACTATCACCACATATCATCATTTTATACTTTATCCCATCTACCATTTTGTCTTAAACATATTCACCCATACCCATATCACCAATATCTTATAGGTTTTTATCTTATTATTGTCTTATATACATCCTTTCATATTGTACATCCTTGTATAATCATCATCTTGTATATCTTTGTCATGCTTTTCTTGTATATCATTTTCATTATCTCATCTCCTATCTTAGATTAGTCACACCTTGTCATAATACCACCTCATCCATAATCAATCACACCTCATTTTGACCTTTCCTTATCCATCAATCACACCATAGTCTTGATCATTACCATATCATTTTATTGAAATCACCCATTTAAAAATTTGATCATAACCCATCACCTATCATAAACCCATCTTGTCTCCCCATCCACATCTTATCCTAAGTCCACCTCATCCATAATCCTAACCATCACCATACCATCTTATCTCATTATCCCATCACCTTTTATATCCTTGTTTTACCTTCATGTACATAATTCACTCTCTTGAACATCCTTGTGATCACATCTTGGCACTGGACCCATACATCATTAATCATCCCCTAATCACATCATAATCATACGTCATCATCCACATCTTACCTTAAATCCATACCTAATCACTTGTCTTGAGCTTTCCTTCATCACCCATATAGTCATCAACTTATTTTATCCTAGTTAGATTTTTGGTCATATACAGGTCTAAACCATCCACTTTTCATTACCCATTTATCATTTCATTATCATACTTATCCTCAATCCATTTTTTTAATCACCTTCATCACATAATCACCTACTATCTCACCTTGAACAAAATTAGTCTTAGGCATTGAGCTAATCCTATCATCCTATCATCCCAATCCCACTATCATCTTATCATCTTATCACCATCTTATCTTCCTAATATACTTAGTTTAAATCTTATATCATAATAAATAGCTTGTTATCATCTTGTCCCCTTGTCAATATAAATCTAGCAAACCCATGAATCATCCCTAATCTAACCATCTTGCCTATAACTAACACCCATCATATCATCCTCTTACTAGTTTTAATCTAGGAACCCATCACATTCCCAATATTTTTTCTAGATTAACAAATAGACATTGTTTATAAGTTTTTAGAACCTATTAAACTATCAGTTTGACATTTGATCATAGTCATTAATCTATTAGCCTATCTCATCTCCATCATTACCTATCCTACTAGCTCAGTCCTTTTGATCTATTTTTGTTCAAGAACCTTAACCAATCCTTATCCTACCTACATCATCCATCATCTATCAACCATTTCCATATAAATATACCCCACTTTAATTGACCAATACATACATGCCCATAAGGATGAGATCCTCTTAAAGTTCATTATGATGGGTGTACCACTTCTTAAGGGTGTTGATCCCATTTCACTCATTACACCTCCCATCTAATCCCCATCATGTGAATCCCATATGAATCATCCACTCACTATCCATAAACCATCATATACCCATTCTCATACTAGCAAAGGGAATCCAATCTTGGCCACTTCAAATCCATCCACCCAGTCATATCCACAACCATCTGATCATAACTCCAATGCTTCCATGTCTAAGTCACAACATGAAGTGGGTCTTTATACTCCCCTTCCCATATCATTGGAAGCTCTTTTCAAAAAAATTGTCACCATTAACATGATGGTCTATCCACCTATCTGACATCTTGAGCTCACTAAGCCAAAGATTTTATGGTTAAATATAACTAATATTATGCATATCACTAAACTTAGGGGCATATAATTAATCTATGTCAACCTTTCCAAGATTTAATCTAGGACCTCATTGACTATGGTGATATAGTGATTGAAAATGAACTAGATGCATCCACATCTTTAGGTGAAAAAAAGAAGAATGCCAAAATTCCCTCCCCAATCATGACCAAAACCTTCCTCTTCCAATCCTAGGTCAAGATACCACACCTATCCTCCATGATCCTTCCATCCCAAATAAATCCTATATTCAAAGCTGAGTCTATCTCCCATGATCCTAGTCCTCCCATCTCTCATGAACCCTTCCATGACCCTCTCATTGAATCCAATATTCCTCCATCATTTCCTTCTCACCCATCACATCAAACACCCCATGTTGAGAGGACAATTATAGATAATGAATATCCTACTAGAAACATTCTATCTTATGCATCAAAATTAGATTCAAATTCAACACATGTCTTATCTTCTATGGGATCATGTTCAACACTTATGTCTAAATCAGATTCCTCATCAATAATGTCATCTCTCATTCATGCTGATAATGCCTATCTTTTGGAAGATACATATAATCTATCTACCTTTGATTCATAACCAAGAATATATTTTGATTCAATTTTAGATGATGCCATCATAAATGATTTATTTCAAGCTTTATCTATCAAATATTGTTAGAATGAGTCTAATCCTCCTTTAGATATGTCTACTATAGTTAGTCCTAGTGATCCTTTTATTGATCTTGAGGAGATTTTCTTTGATGTCAAAACTAGGTCTCCTAAGAACCCCTATGAAGACTATGTTTCCCCATCACCACTCATTAACCCCATCATTCCTTCACCACCATATTCATCTATCATGGAACCCTTTCTTCCCATTGATTACCATTTAATCACTTTTCTCCATAAAGATGAAGAAGAGCATGCATCATTGGACCCTTTCTCAAGTAATATAATATGTGCCACAAATCCAAAGGTCGAAGACAATATTTCAAAACTCATAAATTATAATCAAATAATATTTTATCCTATCATTCAAAGTCAAGAAAAATTAAATCATCAATGAAATTCAAAAGCATCTCTCCCTAGTGAAACCCATAAAACTAGCACTAAGGACCCATTAAAGTCAATAATCAATCAATATACCCTAGTGAAGCCCAAAATTAGGCACCAAGGGCTGGTCAAAATCAAATCCCATAAAATTATCAAAATCATATGGCTAAAAATCCATCAAATAATTAGATCAAAGATGAGCCACAAATTTGAAGTGTTTTAGATCTCCTATAGTCTTTTATCACCTGGCACCAATCAAATGAAGAATGTCTAATACCTCCAATGGTGTATGTGACTACAAGTCATGATCACCCATCACCCATAACACTATCCTATCCTGATCCCAATCCTTCATCATCCATCATACCATCCTATCATGAACCCATAATACAATCTAGTCCTGTCATCCATTTAAGTCACATACATCACCATCAAGCTCTAATTGAATCCATACCCCACATCAATGACCCAAGAAACATTGTATTTCTTAGGGGTAATGATGGCACTTGGTCTAGATATCTAGAGGGGTCTCCATTAGGCCTCATACTAGGTCACATGGACCCCAATACATATAGTAATAACATGATCCTAACATCACACATCCCTAAAATAGGTATTAGCTAAATAATCCATCTAGTTTTCACACCTTGCATCTCATCCATCATACCTAATAAATTGAGATGCCCAATAAAAATTCATAAAAGTAAAAAAATCATTCATCCAATGGTGAAAAATAGTCTTTTGGCACCTTGGGCAAGTACCATGATAAAAACCAGTTTTTGGCATCATGGTAAAATAATCCATTATCTGCATTGTTCCTCAACACTTGGGAACAAATCCATCCATTTCATATCCCTTATCAATCCATCCATACTTGTCATATCTCCTCAACTTTGTCCATTATCAATAATGATATCACTAATCTTATTATGTCCATTTATTCCTTCCTTTCTTGACCTTCATAAGGAAGTGAAAGATGTCTTGATAATTATCCCTACACCATCTTGACATATCCTCCAATAAACACTTAGGTCAAATAAACATCTAGTTCCTTCATGATGTGGTTATTAGAAATCCCTTGTCCATTCATCCTCGATCCCCCATCATCATCATCCTTTGTCATCTTATCCATCATCCCTCCATTATCATCTTGGTTTATAGGCTTGTAATTCCCTTTTCTAGTAACCCCATTTGTATAGTGTATATATATATCCCAAAAATCCTTAAAAAGATATAAAATGTCAAAAACCTAAAAAATCATAAAAAATTAAAAAATCCAAAATTTTGTCCATGATATATTATCTTTATCATCTTCCTCTCATCATCCAAATCATATCCTTCAATCACTAATAAACTCTAATCATCCTCATCTTCATCACTTTCTAATCATTAATCATCATCATATTCATCCTCTAATCAATCATCTTAATCATCTTCTAGTCATTACTACATCAACCTAAGGTCTTTTTAGACTATGTAGGCAACACTTGGCAATGTTTATATGCCCAAGGATATCTAAACCACCATACCTATTATCCATCCTCATCCCAATCCTTTTGTTCACTTGACTCTATTTCTTCTTGTCTATCATCACCTACATCATATCAATTGATTTATCTTTTAGTTACACCCATCCTTAATCTAATCAAATCATCAGTCTTATCCTAACATATAACATTCCCTTGTAGGTGTCCTTATTTGGGATATGTCTAAATATTATATCCTTTTTATCCTACCATCATCCTATTACAATTGATTCCCCTTTGGGATATGTCTACAAACATAACACCTATCATCTTTATTCCCTATGAATGTGTCCTTTCCAAGGGCATCATTATCAATTTATAGCTCATTTCTCAATGTCAAACTCATCTTCTTCACCTTCTATCCCACATTTATCATCCCATCCCTTCATCCCTCCATCTCATCCCACCCATCATTTCTTCTTTTGAGTGGTCATCTAGCTCATTCATCCCCACATGTCCCCTTGAGGGGGCATCATATCCCCTATCATCATCTACTAACATTCATCAATGACATGGTTTTAATTTGAAATACCATTACTCCTTCCACTTCACTCCACTCATAATGCCCTTTCAAGAGGGGAAAAATTTATGCACCTAAAATCACTCTATTCATTACAGTCGACTAATAATCCTATTAGTTGACACTAATTCTATTTATCTTATTTTATCCCACTAATTTATCCCATTATTATTCCATTAATCTAATATCCCCTTCCATTAATCTACATTCACTAATGTTATTCATCCCATCTCTCTATTAATTTTCCCTAATCTCCCATTATCCTAATCTAATCATGTTTATCTATTATATGGGAATTTTTAATGCCCATAACCCTACCTAACCACATACTAGCCCAACCCCCTAGGTATTCCCATATACCTAAGAATCCTAATCCTCATTTAGACCTTAATAAACCCCATTACCTACTAACCTACTCCCTAATCCCACTAGTCAATTACAAATTCAAGAAAATCCTAACTACCCACCCACCACCCTACACTATCCTTCCCTAAACTCATAAAGCCTATATGTATATTTATAGTATTAGAGAATTCTCTAAATCTCTCCAATTTACCCCCTTTCCCTTTATAATATTCCAATTCTAGATATTTTCATGAAATTAAAAATTCCATGGAAATTCCTCAACCATATATCTCAAAGGCCCAAGTTTGAATTGAAGCCCTTGATCTTTCCTCTCTTCCTCTATTTAACTAACTTCTCCCTCCACCCTCAAAACATGAATAATAATTGTATGGAAACCATGTTAAAATGAATATAAATATCTTATGAGCAAGTCCATGATCACAATCCAACATCAAGCTATCACTTTGTCAAATTTAAGTCTAATCACATGCATTCTAATCTTATAATGGAGGCATGAAAAGGGAAATAAAATGGTAAGAATGTTATAATAGTTCTAATTTATCTTCCCTATCCTTTACTATTAGTGTTTATCAAGGTTCTGGATTTCATTATCATTTTAATAATATAGCTTGAATCCAAATTTTGGTACATAATTACAAACAAGGACATAATATAGACTAGTATAATCTTTAGGGTTGTTTTAAGTAATTACAATTTACCATCTTAAAAGAACATATTCCCTTTCCATCCAACCAAATTCTTCTGAATCCTATCAATTAGTAGATTCCAAAAATTGGATTTCATATTGCCTTCAAAAGTGGGATACCCAAGTAGTAAGAAGGGATATTTTTTATTACGCACCCAAGAATCCTATAAATCTTCCCCTCCAAATTAGATGGAGTATTGATGAAAAATAAACAACTTTTACATAAGTTGACACATTGTCCTAACACTACCTCATAAATTTCAAGAATTTTCTAGAAACATTTCTTTTTTGACGGTGAGGCTTCTCCCATCATCAAAGTATCATCTATAAATTTTTGATGGGTTACTAGTCTAATATTAAAGTCTACCTTAAGTTTCTTGATAATTCTAGAGGATCTGATAGTTTTGATGATTTTTCTTAACATTTTAGCCATCAAAATGTATAGGTGGGGAGATAGAGGGTTTGCTTGGCAAAGACCTCTACCCACTAGAAAAAAACCTTTGGTAACCCCATTAGTAATGATTTAATACTTTTAATAAGAGATGTAGTAAGAGATTAGGTTCCTTACCACCTAATTGAACCCAAAATTTTGTATAACTTTGTGTAGAAAAAGACATGAGACCCTGTCATAGGCTTAGTTCATGTCGATCTTGAGGAACATTCCTTATCTAGAAGAGTTGGCAACTAAGTGGATAGTTTCATGTGTAATAATGATTCCATCTGATATCTATCTATAAAAAACAAATGCACCTTATTATTCCACTATAAACTTATCTAGAATCATTTAATTATTAAGGCCAATCCTTTGGTGTAGATCTTATAGAAAGTGGAACATAGGCTAATAGGTCTAAAATCCATCAGATGAGTTACTCCATATTTCTTAAGAATCAAGACCATAAAAATGTTATTAAATTCTTGAAGCATTGTTCTTGATTTAAAAAAATCAATCATTACTAAACAAACTTCATTTTATATAATGTCCCATAAAAATTGGAATAAAAAAGGAGGAAATCCATTCAATCCTCAGGGTTTGTCTCCTTCCAAAGGAAAGACAATAGATCTAATGTATTAATTATAGGGTGAAGAAATAATAGAAGCATTGTCTTCTTGAGATATGACCCCCCTAAATAATATTTAGAACATGTTATTTTAGCTAAAAGTCCTAGGAGGGGGTGAGGGTCAAAAGATTCCTATAGAAGTTATAAATTTACAATTCAATGTATTTTTATTTTTTGTAAAAAAACCCATGTTCTCCCTTGATTTATAAAATTTTTTCATGCTGGTGATTTTTTGAAGCTAAGTGCTATAATTACTTTATGTTCCTATCACCTTCCTTAAGCCAAAATTTCATAGATTTTTGATTCTTGAAGATTTGTTATTTGGATTCTAAATTGTGAGATAAACTTAGAAGTTCCCTTTCTTTAACTTGAGAGGAAGGGTTCTAGCTAAAGACATTGATTTCCTCCTTGATTCTACATAAATATTCCTCTATTTTATTCTTTTAGGTGAAAATATTCCCAAAAATTTCCTTATTTCAGATCTTAATCTTGTTCTTAACATGTTTAAGTTTCATAGCTAGGATGAACATAGATGATACTTGAACTAGAAACCACCACCACTCCTTCAAGGAATCAAATATAGATGAATGGGTTAACCACATTTTTTCAAATTATAATGAAATACACTTGGGTTTGGAAATCTTTTATCCTATGAAAATTAGGGGATTGTGGTAAAAAACAACCCTAGGAAGAGAGGAAAGATAACTATTGAATTCAATATCCTAATTTATAGAAACCAAGAACCTATCCAGTTGAATTTGAATAAGGTTTTTACCTAGTCTCCTATTCAACCATGTATAGGGATTGCCTTTTAATTCCACATCAATGAGTTTTCCTCAGCAATGAAGTCACTAAATTCCATCATGTTTTCATTGAGTGATTAGATTCCCCCTTTTTTCCATTAGATAAAGAGGAAAATTAAAATCATCATCCACTATCTAATTCATATCTTTAAAAGACTTCCCAATCTCAATCAGGTCCACCTAGAGATGTTTCTATCATTTATAGTGTTAAGTGCATAGATATTTGTACGAATCCACTCCATTTTATTATGAATATCTTTGAAAAAAATAGTAATATGTGAATTGAATTTTAATAGAATCATCCCTTCTAGATTTAGGGGATCTAAAAAAATAGTCATACCACTAGAAGCATCTCTAGAGCTACTACTAAAACTTTTAGCTTTACCCCAAATATTATATTTTTTCTTCAAAATTTTATCCTCAAGCATCTTGGTTTATTGGAGGATAAAAATATCAAGTTTATGCTTTAAAACCATATTTCTTACAAATATCTATTTCCTACGATTAATTAAACCCCTTATGTTCCAAGATATAATCTTTATTTTTTGGTGCTTGGGAACTGTCTAAGGGTCATTTGGGTACCCTTTATGACTTGTTTATATGTTTCATGTATTCTAGAATTCAAACTAGATTATTTACCATTAGATTTCTAATATTCTCCTACTTGTGATTTTTTCCTACCTTTTTTTGGTTGTATCTTTATCTATTGATCCTTTACCTTTTCCTTATTTTCCTTAATTTTCTCATTCTTCTCTATTAAAGAGAATTGGCCTAAAACTAGGTAAAAGGACTTATAAATCCCTTAGTTACAAATTAGAGTTAGTATAACCTTTGTAGGTGAACATTATTGTAAAAATTGGTCCCCACCTAAGAGTAAATATTCAAAATATGGAAGATAATTTGAATCATCATGACCCTCAACATGAGATTCTTCTATTCTTTCAAAATAATTGGAGTTGGATCAGGGGAAGCAAAAGCCGCTTCTACTAATTTTTATATCAAAGAGGGATGGGTTGAAGGGGTCTTCAACAAATATGGTTCTAAGGGTATAAATTATTTGAATTCATCTTTTAGGATAGGATTATAATGGTTTTTAGGATTTGAAGCCTTAACTAAAGAAGATGCTAAAAACCTCTCTCCTAGGCTAAGAGGAGAAAGAGTAGGATGGGACACATAAGGGGTTCAAGGGGAAGGGTTTAGAAAAGGATGTTCTTCACCTAATGGGGAGTGGAGGGTTGGGAAGGATTCTTGGAGAGAGGGTAGTATTTTGAGGAGTGATTCAAGAAATTACCATTTTGTAAATCTCTGAGTCTCTTTCAAACATAATCATTTTGTTCCAAACCTTATATTTGGATCTAAGATTAATAGAATGGATTAGGGGTTTGTCTGTTAGAATGAAAACATAAAATCTAGCTTCTAGAAGTTTGTGTCTAGACTTAGTAATGTGATATATATAAACAGGTTGACCAAGAGATTTTAAAATCCCAAGAATAAACTTTAGAACCCAAAATTCCAAAGGCAATTTGGGCAAGTTAACCCAGCTAGGGATATCTTCCATAATTGCACTATTAAGATTAAAACCCACTTTCCACTTGTATAGATAGACATTAGATTTACCCATAAACCATGCCCCCCCCATTAGGATATTGATGTAATCCTCTAAGTTAGACAAATTGATCAAGATTTTTTTTGGCATGGAAATGATGTCAATCTATCCATTAAGATTCCATTTAAAATTATCCCTTTTTGTGAAGGATTTGATATTAGGTCTAAAATCACTAAATTTGGCCAAAATAAAATTTGATAGTGAAGAGTCAACTTTCTTAATGTCTATATTAGGGAAATCAAGGCTTACCTTATCACTTTTATAGGTGGGTACTATTGTGGAGTATTCAATGATTTTTATTTTTATCCACTCTCCAAACACCATGTCTTCCAATGATATCAGTTTCTTCCCACCTAGATGATCAAATACTTTGCCTATAAAATTGGTAGGAAGATTGTATCCTAAAACAAAAATAAAATTTGATGCCTCCTTCAAAATATTTTCCTTAGTCTACAACTCAGCCTCATCCCTCCCATCACCATAATTCAAAATTACACCTTAAATCTTCATATTGATAAACTTTGGAATTAATTTTTCCCAAAGCATCAAACCAAGAATCACCAATATGCATAGCCTTATCTATGGCACTAAGGACCCATATATATATAGGTAATCTCTCTTTTAGGTGTTCCACTAATGTGTCCCATGTAGGCTTAGTCATATTGGCACATACCATGGTTGGGTCTTCAATTGGGGTGAAGTTGTAACAAGTTAGCGATAGGAGAAGGGCAAATTTTATTTTTCCAAAGAAGGACTTAAGCTCTTTCTTGATGTTTAGACATGTAATTTTTGAAAATTGACTAAAATCTCTCATGATCAATGTAAATTACTTTTTTTTTGATAACATGGCCTAGAAATTTACCTTTGGTGACCTAAAAAAAACTTTTCTTTAGGTTCAAGTAGATCCTATATCTTTGGTATTTATTAAATACTCTCTTCAAATGGTCCACATGATCTATTATGTCTTTATAAAAGATAGTTAAGTTGTCTATATAGATGATGATGCATTTTCTAATAATTACCAAAAAAATAAAATCCATGGCCTACTATAAATGAGTACATGCATTGATTAGTTTGAATGGAATTCTTTTATATGAAACATTTCTCTACTTGGTGGTGAAAGAAGTCTTCCTTTTATCATCATTTTCTACTAATACTTGGTTGTAGCTTGAGAACCTTTTAGAAAGGACAAAATATATGACCCATTAACTATCTGAATTACTTATTTTAGGTAAGGCAAGGGATAATTTTCATATTTTGAATCTCAATTGAGGTTCCTAAAATCCACACATAATCTAATTTCCCCATTTTTATTTTGTAAAAGGACTAGGTTGGCTACCCAAGTAGAATGCTTGATGAGAAATATAATTTTGGCCTCTAGATATTTTTGGAATTATTTCTGAAAGAGAGGATCCAAAATAGGATTTATTGGTCTATGTCTATACCTAAAATTTTTATGTTCTTCTTTCACTAGTATAATGTGTGTGATTACTCTAGGATATATTTTTTTAAATTTTGTAAGTCTAGGTGACCATATATTTATATTCTATTAATAAATCCCCTAGTATTTGATTTTATATTTTTGTATAGGTCAGTCTAATATTAATTATCTAGGGATTCTCATTTGTCCTTAATTTTACCTTGGTGAAATTATATTCACCAGTCTTATATTTTTTTGGTTTCTTAGCTTGATGGTCTATGTCAAATACCTATTATAATTATAACATTCCTTTGCCTATCATATTTTATTTTAATTTAATGATACCATAATTTTCCTTGTATTCTTGATTCATTGGATAAAAATACTTTTCATTAATAAAGTGAGACTTAAAGACACCAAAATTTATTGTGAACTAAATAATTTGTTGGTCATCATAAAATACATGAAAATGACTAACATTATTAGGAATTGAAGGAAATGGTACTAGTTCCATAGATAATTTATAAATTTTTAATTATTGAAGTGGATCCAAATTGGCTACAAGGCTATCCAAGGAATCATTGGTTTGATTTTTCTCCTTAGGGACTGATTTTATGTTTAAAATTCTCAAATGATTCAATTAGATCCCAATTTTTATGTTTATATTTATTAACATATGACACTTTCTCTAGTAATAACTCCTAATTTGGTTAAAAACCAACTCTAAGTCTCAAAACATCATAACTACTTGACATTGTGCTTTAGTGTGAATTAGAGCCCCAAAATTAAATCTTCATATTTAGAATAATTATTAGTACATGGAAATTATAGTTAAAAACTATCTAGGTATTTCCTCCCATCAAGATAAATTAGTATTATACCTACAATATATCCCTTCTTAGACCAAACACCATCAAAATATAAGGTCCATAACTATGAAGGTACTTCAGATTACTGTTCATGTCTTTTTGGATTGGTTGTGAAGGTTTAAACCCATACATGTGATGAAGTAAATTTAATTGTCTCATTTTTGGCATTATACTATGTGATTATATCATTCATTTTAGTTCTCTATTAACCCTAATATTATTCAATACTCCTTTTCAAGGTATATATATATATATATATATATATATATATATATATATATATATATATATATATATATATATATATATATATGAAAAACATCTATGACCATGTATCTATTTAGTGTTTTTGACTAGTCATGCTTAGGATTTAACCATAAGCCTCAAAAATGTCAACTATTAAGATGTCAATATACTAATGGACATGTGGTTTAGAGTAAAGTTGTATGTGAACATTTAGAAAATCTATAACAACTAGGATTGAATATTTGTCTATTTGTAAAACTACTCTTTTGGATTTAATTGAGGTCAATCCTAGAGTTTTACATATCCCCATGGGCATCACATTATCTGTGGCCCTAAGTAAAATAGTAAATTTTGGATGTTTTTTTCCAAAGACTATGATAGTCAATAGAAAGGGTGGAACTTCATGTTTGTCTTTATACATAACCATATTTTCATGTGTATATTTTTAATTTTTAAAGGGTGGTCTTCTAGGCAAAGATTTGAGCAAAAACTATCTACATTATATGATTTGTGCCAACTTATGAAGATTAATGCTAACATTGATTTTATTCATATCCTCAACTATATTATATTTACTCTTGGTATGTGGATCAACTTGATGTTGTTGATCCTTCCCTATAGGAGGAGGTGGATTGTTATTGGCATTTAGATCAGGTGGAGTGGTAGCCTTGTTATTTGGAGGCATAAAATTTGTGATAGGCTATTGATTCTTATTTCTCATATTATAATTGTCCTTATTAAATTTATAAAATTAATGAATTTCATCTATGTTATCTTTTATTTCATTTTCATCTCCAATAGGGAATAGAAAATCATAGGTCTCAAATGCCATGACTGTACTATAAGTATTGAAGGCACCATTTATATATGAATCAAGTTTATTTGGAAATACCTCATATATTTCCATATCATTTTGAAATTTTTTGAAACTAGTACAAATTTATATACAGTCCAATTCGCCATGTTCGGTAATGCTATGGACCTTACACTAGTTAGGTAAAGCTACCTCATAAATTTTTCATCTCAAGCAATTTGTTAGGAAAACGGTCTAAATTATTACCTAATATATTAAATGGTATGTTATATAATTATAATTAAATATTATTATTAGTTTCCTCTCCTATAATATTCCCTAATAATTTTTTCATGCTTAGAAACTCATTATTAAGTTTATGCACCATGCACACTAGATGGCATATAATTTATTTTTGGTGGAATTAGAGGTTGTCCCCTATGTGGTAGAGGTTTCAACTGAGACTAAAATTTTATTCTAATTTTTTTAATTTGACACATGTGTATGATGGTTAAAAAAATTTAGGTTATGATTTGGTGCAACATGAGTTAGAAGAAACTAGTTGAAAACTTGATTCTGATTGTTTGCTATGACATTTTGATTGGATTTTGGAATAGGATTTAGGATCGAGAAATTTAGATCAATGTTGGGAATGTTCTATAATTGAGGATTTAATTACCTATAAATTTTAATAGATTTATCATAGGATCTTTCTAAATTATTAATGTTCACATCCATACACAAGAATACTACAGTCATATTATCTAGGTCATTTTCATAAATTTCAAGTATTAGGGTAGCATTAGGTATATATTCCTCAGCCACATAGATGTACATTTTTGGAATCTTGTATTAAAGGATCCAATTGGTTCATTGGGTTTCATTCTCATGATATTAAAATTATAGTATATCATCTTGGTACTGATAACTTGTCAATATTATACCATTAATGTGTTATGGCATTGATCTCATTATGTAATTAAACATTATAGAAGATTGTGTTACCAATCATAAGCAACATCTTTTAGTGTGAATCAAAATAGTCTACATGTAACATCCTCATGAACTATGTTTAGTAACCTTGAGAAATATTTTCATAGTTCTTGTGTTCCTCTATAGCTTGTCTCATATAATGAGATAATGAATGAAGAAATTTATCTAGGTTCCTATGTATATCATGGATGACACTAGCCATGGCAATGGTTGAACCAACTAACTAGGCCATAGTAAATAATTAAGGTTAGTTACCTTGGGTTGGTGAATTTGGTTGGGTAAAAACTCTTATAGAGACACATATATTTGATATGGGTATCTAGTGAACATGTAAATATGGTACTAATAATAGACACAAATAATAACAACCCTTTTTAATCTCACTAGTGGATCTAGTATACATAACTTCAAGTGAATCTTAACAATTAGAGATCATGGGCCCTCCTTATGGTCCCAAATAAATTCAAGGTTTATACATATTTTAAGCACATTAATATAATATTATGAGGAAACCTCTAATAATTTAGGGTCAGTGAAAATATTCACTCTAAGGCATGAGTTATAGGTATTGGTTTTGTAAATAATCACATGGTGGAATAGTAGTGAGCTAAATGGCTGTTTACATCAGATGGTTTTTATATGACATTTGTAAAATCTACTTGAGGTGAATGGGTGGACCTAACATAAGATGTAATTGATCAAAAAAGTCAAAATAGGGTAAATTTAGGGCAAAAAAGAATGGTATATATGACTCAACTAGGAAATAAACCCCTTCCAAGACAATTTATTATATCCTAGGCTCAACAAATGTACAAGAACATGTACCTACTATAATTTTATGTTAACATACTAGAATTACAAACACATTTAATCATTAAAGGAAATAATTTTAATATACTTAAAGATTAACATTAGATATATTGTTATAACTAGACTACATAACACATCCCTACCTCTAATCGATAATAAGTATGATCAATAATCAATGAAATTCAAACTAACAATTTGTTGAATATGAATAATTAAAAAATAAATGGTCACACAACCTATTATAGATTATATTAACTTAATGAAAAATTTTAGTAAGACACACAAAAATTAGAAGAGATAACACTTCAACACAAACATACAACCCAAGAACTTTCTTTCTTGTATTAATTGTGAAATTCTCCTCCCTTTATAATGTCAAATAAAGATATAATTATATATTAGTATGGGGATGCCTCATCCTAAAATATTTTTATAATTTTGTAGCATCTAAATTAGGACTATATGTAAAAAATCATGAAAATTATACATGGATATAATATATATTAAAATGATCTAAATTTAGGCATAAAATCATTTTCCATATAAAAAAGTCATAGCTAAATAAAATAGATAAAGACTTGTATGAAGTATTATTGGAACTATTATTTAAGTTTTATCTTATAAAACTAAAGTGGAATCATAGAATATCATTCTAAGGTAGTATTCATAACCATTGTCATTTGTGTTTTAAATGAAGTGACAATAATTATCGAAGGTGACAGTGGAGGCACTATATTTGGCAAGGTGATGAACATTGATCATGAGGTAGTATATATTACAGTATATTTAAGGACAATAGGTGTAGGTTTCAAAGGTTGAGATAGAGTATTATATGCTCCCATTTAAGTGGCTGAATCCCCTTGTGCTTGAAACCATTTATACTCAACCATAATTGGTACAAAGTCTAACTCAATAGTTTCAAAATCAATAATAGATCTTTTGAACAAAACTATAAAATTGTGCATTAATTTTTTGTGTATGGCCATAAAATATTTGAAACCCATGTGGAGGGTCATTTTATAAGCGACCTTGTATTTATAAAATGTGAATAAAAATATTAATTTCCCATTTTGTTTAGGTGGTGATTTCCACTTTTGACCTAAAATAATTAGCTACAACTCGTAGTAAATTTTCAAAAAAGGGCTTGGTGATTATTCCTCCCTATGGTGTATTCACCCCAGTAACTATTATATCTCCAAGGAATTGAATGGTATTTTGATCTTAATTCATAAATTATTGAATTAACCCTTACATCTCTTGGTTCCATTATACCAAATGGGCTCATTCGGTAATTTCATGGTTTTGTGCCAAAGTCATATCAAGTGATTTATCAATGAATGGTGCAATAAATATTTAAATTATTCAACCAAACACTAAAGTTTGAATTCTATATAAAATGTATTGATTTATAAAATTAATAAATTTAAATATGGCACTCGTATTTCTTCATTATAGATGATGATACAATTTGCATGGATGTGTAATATAGAGAATTGCATTGAAATTTGATTTCTCTCAAATTAATGCTTGGTATAATTTAAATCACAATATAAATATTATTTGAATCAAATTATTTTAAACCTTATACACTTTACTCAAATAACCAAAACTATAAATAAATCCCAATGTCTGGGTAAATAAATCAATTTAATCTTGGTGCTGAAATACACACTTTGATATTAATTTTCTCATACCTTATAAATTGAGAACCTAGATTAGATTCTAATTGATCCAATTACAATAAACATTCCACACACCAAAGGCATCTTTATGAAAAGAATCACCCAATATCTATGCACTCTATTTTAATAGTTAACAAATAAATTGGAATAATTTAATATTTATATCAAATTCTATTCTTTCACCCTTTGCAAAAATAAATAGACACCATTAATTTTTTTTGTTCATAATAATTACGCCAAATTATTTACAAATCATGCAAGTCTATCTACAAATAGGTTGGCACCACTTCCTATTGAAAATAATAATAATAATAATAATAATAATAATAATAATAATAATAATAATAATAATAATAATAATAATAATAATAATAATAATAATAATAATAATAATAATAATAATAATAATAATAATGCCAATTTAACTCCAATGCACCAATCTCATAAATCATGCAAATAGAGACTCCTATCTATATCCATGCACTATCACTTTTCTTTAACTATCAAACTCAAGTTAAGTAATAATAAATTTTATAATAGATAATATATTTATTACCTAAATAAATTATGTGCTAAACAATATTCAAGAATTAAGAAATGTGGCATTACCCAATTCTTCAAATAAACAAAATACTTTTACTCACTTTTGAGTGATTCTATGGACTGGGATCGGGGCTCTCCTCTTTAATCCTCCATAATCAGACCTAAGTTCATACAAAAAAAAATACTTCCCCAAAAATATTTTAGTTTTCATTAAATATCTCAAACACTCTAAATTTTCAAAAGCATGCTCAACCATGAAAAAATAATACATTTTGAAATTTATACTAATTATTACTCTATTTACCTAGAACTAAACTCATCCATTCAAAAAATTGATAGCTAATACCAACCTTATACTTATAGATATGAATTATCTTAGATTATTCACTATCTTAACAACTTTCTAATTCACTAATGGAATATTATAGATTCGAACAACTATTGCCAACCTGACACCTAACTAAATTTTATTTTTTTAACCCATTTTACACACATAAATAATTTTAAAAATTTAAAATTATGTAAAAATAAAATGATTTAATAATACCCCTTAAATACACCTACATTAAACCACCAAGGTAAAAGAAATGATCACTCATGAACTATTGTTCATGAGTTGTTCATGAGTTGCTCCACTGCAATACCATACTTGTTGATTTCTAAAACTAAAATCCAAGTTGAATCCTCAATTAGATGATCTTTCCACTTTAACAAATAATGAAATTAGTCTTTACCTCTTGTTTTCTTGATAACTTTTTTATCTAGAATAGTTTCAGGTTGTTCTGATGGTTTCTTTGGCAATTATCACTTCCATGAAATTTCCTATTTTGATTCATATTCAAAAATATTTTCCTATTCATCTCCTTTCCTATAAGTATATATGTCAAAAACATTAAATATATGTTATATTCCAATATCTATTAGAAGATCTAATTCATATGCATTTAAAAAAAAATGAGGGTTTTACAGGGTCCAATCTTTTTTAATTTTAACTTATTATATTCCCCTCTTCAGATATTTATTTCCTCAGATGTGAAAGTAAAAGATCTCATACCTAAAATTATACTTATATTATTTTTAAATATAATCTCTATTTATAATTTCCTAAATTTACCTTTAGCCTTTGTTTCCCTAGTTCATGAAGTTCGTACATTGTTACTGCAAATTCTTATCCTTCAACACTTATTTTCTCTTATTTACCTATATTTCTAAATTCATAAATACCTATGGGATGAATTTAATATAAAATTTATAAAGGACTCATACATATGATTCTATTTGGTGAGTCATTTTATGTAAATCCTTCTTGTGATAAAACTTGATCCCACTATTTGGGATGATCACTCACCAGACTTCTTAAAATATTTTTTAGACTCTGGTTAACTACTTCAGTTTTCCCATCTATCTAAGGATGGTATGCAGAAATAAAAGTTAATTTTTTTCCCAAATTCTTCCAAAGAGTCCTCAAAAAATTCCTAAGGAATTTAATATCTCTATGTGAAATAATATTTTTAGGTAAACCATGTAGTCTTACTCCTTTGAAAAAAAAATCAGCTATATGAGTTGCATCACTAGTCGTGTAGCAAGGTATAAAATGGGCCATATTTGAAAATATATCTACTAATACAAAGTAGAATCATTCCATTTCTATATTTTTGATAGACCCAAAATAAAATCCATACTTACCAAATCCATGGTTTGTTGAGAATGGGTAATGGTTGATACAAATCTGTGTTCTAACTTCTTCATTTTGCAAGCTGATAAACTATATAATTTAAAACAAATTTATTTACATCAATTGAAATTCATAGCCAATAATCAAAAGCATTTACCTAATCTAATGTTTTATCATACCTAAAATGTCCTACAAGGTTGCCACTTTGATTTTCTTTGATGATATTTTCTCTTGTAGATATTTTTGGAATACAAAGCTACTTGCCTTTAAATAACATTCCTTCCTATAGCATATAATCCATCTAAGTAATTTTATCCCTAATTGTGGGATCTTTGAAAGATTCATATGCTTCTTTAAAATCTGCATCATTTTCATACATTTCCTTTAATGTGTCAAATATTACAACATTCACCTATATTTCCTACAAAACCAAACTTCTCCTACTCAATGCATCAACAACCTTGCTCAATTGGCCAATTTTATATTTAATAATGAATGAAAGACTTTGAAAAAATTACACCCACTTAGCATGCCTTTGATTTAATTTATTTTGGGTGCTTATAAAATACAAGGCATGATTATCAGTAAACAAAACAAATTATTTTGGCATTAAATAATTCCTCCACTTCTTCAAAGCCTATACTATAGAATAAAATTATTGATCATATGATGAATACTTATTTTTAGCCTAGGTTTACTTTCTTGACTTAACATAACTTCTATGGAAGTTCCACTTGCATCATACTCCACTTGGAATGACTTACAAAAATCAAGTAATGCTAATACAGGCTACTCTATGATTTTCTTTTTTAGAATCTAAAAAACATTGTTAGCTACTTTAGTCCATCTAAATGGTTGATTATTCCATTTAATGGTTTCTACAATAAGAGCACAAATACTGCTAAAATTCTTGATAAATTTCTTGTAAAAGATAATATGGCTATGAAAACTTATTACCTCAAATGGATTCTTGGGTGTAGGCCATTCTTCTATAGATTTTACTTTGTCCTTGTCCATATTTATCCCTTATGAAATAACAAAACACAGATAGATTAATTCTATTTTAAAAACTACACTTCTTAAGATTAATCAGTAACCTTTCTTCTTACAACTTCTTCAAAACTAATTTTAAATAGCTTGATTTACTAAAGACCAAAATATCATCAAGGTAAACAATAACAAATTTACCTATGAATTGCTTAATTACCTCATTCATAATCCTCATAAAAGTACTTGGGGAATTTTTTAACCCAAATGGAATTACCAACCATTCATACAAGCCATCATTTATTTTAAATACAGTCTTCCATTCATCTCCTTCTCTTATTTTGATCTGATGATACCCACTTTTTAAATCTATCCTTGAAAAGCATTTGTCACCACTCAAACAATACATTAAATTGTCTATTCTTGGTAAAGGAAATATATACCTGATAGTAATTTTTTTATAGCCCATGAATCTATGCACATCCACCAAGTTCCATATTTCTTTGGTGAAAGTACAATTGGAACTTCACAAGGATTTAAACTTTTCCTCACCAGTCCTTTATCCAACAACTCTTGAAATTGTCTTTTGATTTCCTCATTTTCTTTTAGAGTCATCTTGTAAGCTGATTTATTTGGAATGTTATCCACTAGTATCAAATCTATGTGATGGCTAAAACTCCTTTAGGAGGTAACTCATCTACTATAATATCCCCAAATTCACTAAGCAAATCTTGAATTTCTAAAGGTAATTCATTTAACTTAGTAGTAATGATTACAATCTTTGGTTTACCAATAAGGGAATAACTTACCTATTCCTATTTAACTTGATGAAGGAATTCATTTCCACTAATAACTAACACCTTCAAATTTTTATTTTCCTCTGCTATTGCATAATATTCTTTGAGGGGTGTTAGAATATGTTTCTTACCATTATTTTCAAATGTATGAGTATTCTATCTGCCATCATGTATGTCCTTCCTATCATATTACCAAGGCCTACCTAAGAGAACATGATAAACATCCATAGGCATTACATCACAAATAACTTCATCCTTATAACTCCTTATTTGAAATTCTACTTTGAATTTCTCATTAACTAGAATCTAATGACCTTTTTGTAACCAATATACTTTATAAGGATTTGGATGACTCACCTTTTTCAAATTTAATTTACTTACCATCTCTGTGGATACTAGATTGTCAATACTACCATTGTCAATAATTACATGACAACATTTACCTTTTTCTTTGTAGGTGGTTCTAAATAATGCTTTCCTTTGAGGTGTTTCCTTGATTTGTTTTTTGGGTTTCAACAAAACCCTCTTCATCAATAATGTTTTTCCTATCTCTAGAGCATCTTTATGAGGAGGTGAACCTACACTTTCTATATCTTCAACTTGGGTAAGATGAAAATTTACCTAAATTTTAGATGGATTCTCAGAACACTCAAAAGACCTATGTCCAAATTTTACACACTTAAAACATCTATCAACAAACCCTCTACCTCTATTAAAAGGTATTCTACCTCTGAAAGATTACCTACCTCTTGGGGTAAATTCTTGTCTCTAAAAGTAGCTACTAGTTTCTCCTTGATGTGTCTACAATTGAACTCTTCCTCCTTGTTATCCTTTTCCTATGTAAGTCATACCTCTTCCCCTTACATGTTTAGGCTATCTTCTTTCTAACTTTTTTCTACTTTTAAGGAATACTGATATGCCTCTTCCACTGATTTAAGAATGAGAAGGTTGATCTCATCCTGAATAGAAAATTTCAACCCATTTGTATATCTTTCTACCTTTTCTACATCATCTTCAACATGTCCTAATCTTATGGTTAGTCTATAAAATTCCTCAGTGTATTCTTTTACAGACATTTCTTTCTATTTTAAATTTTGCAATTTTATAAAAAGATTAACTTGGTAATATTTGGGCATGAAATTACCTTTTAATTTGGCAACCATCCTGTCCCACCTCTTGATTTTTTTCTTTCATTTTTTTCTTCTTTCTTCCTACACTCCATCCCACCATAGGGATGCATGAATATTTAATTTGGTCATGGTAAACTTGACCTTTTTATCATCATCAACTCCTTCATATTCAGAGTATTTATCCATTAAATGATCTAGTCAATGAGTTCTTCCACATTCAAGTTTCGTTCATACAAAAGAACCTCTATCTTGGGATCTACACTCACACCTTTATGGCTCAAATCATTCTTTCTTATACTATTTCTTCATCTACCACCAACTCTTCCTCTATTGGTTCCTCTTCTCTATCACTAACTTCACCCATGTTAGTGCCTCTTCTCTAATCCATTTCTAGATCTTGTAATCTAGTTGTGAGATTATTTATTTATTCCATTAGTGTTACTTTTCTAGCTTGGCCTGGTTGCCTCCTTCCTCTAATTATTGATCTCATCACCATCTTTATAATTATAATTCAAAATATTCTAGATCTTTTTTATAGAGCTTGTTGTTTTGATACCATAATATTGGTGCAATCAATATTTAAATTATTCAACCAAACATTAAACTTTAAATTCTCTATAAAATGTATTGATTTATAAAATCAATAAATTTAATTATGGCACTCATCTTTATTCATTATAGATGATTATAAAACTTGGATGGATGTGTAATATAGATAATTTTATTGAAATTTGACTTCTCTCAAACTAATGCTTGGTAGAAGTTAATCATAATCTAAAGATTATGTGAATCAACTTCTTTTAAAACTTTTATGCTTTACTTAAATAACTATAGTTGCAAATAAATCATAGGATCTGGGTAAATAAATCAATTTAATCTTGGCACTAAAATACACACTTTTATATTACTCTTCTAAGAACTTATAAATTGAAAACCTAGATTAGATTCTAACTGATCCAATTACAATAAACATGCCACACACTAAAGGCATTTTGCTGAAGCAAATCACCCAGTATCCATGCACTTCATTTGAATAGCTAAAAAATAAACTATAATAATTAATATTTCTATCAAATTCTATTGTTTCACCCTTTTCAAAAATAAAAAAGAGACCATTAATTATTTTTTGTTCATAAATATTGTGCCAAATTATTTACACAGCATGTAGGTATATCTATAAATAGGTTGGTGCCACTTCCTATTGAGAATAATAATAATAATAATAATAATAATAATAATAATAATAATAATAATAATAATAATAATAATAATAATAATAATAATAAAACAATGCAAATTTAACTACAGTGAACCAATCTCATAAATCATAAATAGAGACTCTCATCCGTATTCATGCACTAACTATCACTTTTCTTCAATTGTCAAACTCAAGTTGAGTAATAAGAATTTTGATAATAAATAATATATTTATTACCTAAATAAATTATGCACTAAAAAATATTCAAGAATTAATAAATGTGGTGCCACCTAATTCTTCAAATAAATAGAATACTTTTCCTCACTTTTGAGTGATTCTATTGACTGGGATTTGGGATCTCCTCTTTAATCCTCTGTGATCAGACCTGAGTTCATAGAAAAAAATATACTTCCAAAAAGATATTTTATTTTTCACTAAATATCTCAAACACTCTAAATTTTCAAAAACATGCCCAACTATGAAAAAATAAGATATTTAAAAATTTATACTAATTATTACTCTATTTCCATGAAACTGAACTCATCCATTCATTCAAGAAATTGTTAAAAACCAACAACCTTAGACTTTCAGATATGAATTATCCTAGATTATTCACTATCTTAACAACTTGCTAATTCATTATTGGAATATTTTAGATTCTAACAACCACTGCCAACTTGACACCCGACTAACTTATATTTATTTTACCCCTTTTACAAACATAAATAATTTAAAAAATTTAAAAGTATAGAAATATAAAATGATTTAAAAATACCCCTTAAATACACTTGCATCAATGAAGGTTAGTTTTGAATCCCAATATTTAATTGTTTCATGAAACTTGACATCTCCCCATAATGATTAAGGTTGGGTTCTTTCTAATTTGACTATGCTTAAGATGTGGTATAACCTAGTAGATATCTACACATTATCAATTATATCCTTAGGATATTTAATCACATTTTACTCTTTCAATCTCTTCTTAGGATTTTATAATCCCTTGAAATTTGTTTGATCACACCTCCATTGGCATGAACCACAGTAAGAGGATCTTCTTCAAATTCATATAAAATTTCATGCTTTGTCTTTATTTTATTTGTTAGTGAAAATAACACATATTTTAATAGTTTCACATGTTCACCTTCCACTATTAATGTCCTATTTCTCACTCCTTATAAAATATTTGCAACTCTATCAAACTACATAGTAACTTTGGGTTACTTGGTGATAACTAGGTCCTACCTCATAGATTCTTCTTCTGCTAGCTATTGTATACATGAATGGAGTGTTATTATAGTTTGATTAGTATAATAGCATTGAGATGAGTAAGTATTTAGTGGAGGGTTGTATGGGGGTGTCCTCACTAAATGTGGAGTGGTAGTTATGGATGAAAAAGTAGGGGATGGAGGGGGTTTATGCAAAGTAGGAAAATATTTTCTCTAACCTGTACTTTTTATTTATGGGGTTTGAATAGTATATGTAGTTGAATATTTAGTATAATACACTAAAATAATTGAGGAATATATTTTGATGTATTTTTTAATGGGTACCTATAATTGAGTGGAAGGCCCTAAGTATATTGACCAAGAAGTAAAAAAATACTTATATATTAACTACTCAAAATGCACATTAGTGTCTATGGCTCCTTGGTTAGTATTATAAATCCACATATGAATTGAATCATCTCTAGTGAATAAAAATTATGTAAAAGAATCTTTTGTGGAGTGAACGGTAAAATAATTGAAAAAATGAAACATAAGACTTGCCTTTGTCATAACATTATCAATTGTAATATTTGCTCTCAAATATTTATAGTGGTATCATATGAAATTTTAATTACAATTAGTTCTCTAGTTGTAGAAGCCTCTATAATAGAACCACCCATGGGCTAGTATCAATTACTATATACATAATAGTAGTAACAATGATTTCCTTAGGACTATCTTCCCTATTAGGTATTGAATTAATGATAGGCTTTGTACTTGTGACTTATACTACTTATGATTATTCAATATATGGATCAATCAATGAGGAGATATGAAGATGATACTTGGTTTGATCTAGCATCAAATCTTCTCCAATGTTATCTAATCTAATCTCCCCTCCTATGACATCTTGCCTTTCAGGCTCCTCTTCAACCTTAATAGATAAAGGGCCAAGTGCAACACCTTTATACTCTAATCATCTCTTCTTATTAGTGATGTTAGGAGGTTGGAGAGAATATGAGAGTTATTTTTATTTAATATGTAACTAATAGAGTATTAGTGGTGGTAACTATCCTTGGTGAGGAAAGAATAATAGAAATTGTTGGTGGAGATGTCATAGTAGTAGTAATTGATAAAGACTCAAAATTAGTGGTTACTAATTAAAATATAAATAAATATGTTGGTGAAGATGCCATAACTTATTTTTCAACAAGAGGAACACTTATGGAAATTTTTTTGGTTGAATTGTAGTAGTAGGTGAATCCAATTGCATAGGCCTCCTAGGATTTAAAGGCATTCTTATGTTCATTATAAGAGAAGGGGTAGTAACACTTCATGGCCTTACTATCCCTATGAAGATATTGGCCTTTATTTTCTTATATGTTTTATTTATTGTCGATTGGCCTTCATGTATGTGAGTAGTCATCAAGGATCATTTTAATAAATATATGAGCATCATGCATAATTTTTTTTATATCTATGGATTTTGTTACGCAAGTAACCATCCAAAGAAGAACAAAATTATGTTTTATATGGATATCCATAAAAAAATGATAAAAACTTTGAGTTTCCCTGACATTATGAGTGGGCATCACATGTGTAACCATAGGCGTAGACATTGATATAGTAGCATTAGAAGTAGTGGTGTAGACACCTACTATAGAATTGATACTTGTAAAAGGTAAATTAGTATCATTGAATGGTTAATGTTTTTCTTTAGATGTGACAAAATAATATTTTTTCATTTTTAGAAATTATCCAATTTTTTTTGGTTAAATACAAAATCATTCATTAAAATTAGAAAGGGTTGAAATTTGTCTAGGATATATGCCATAAAAGTCATCAATATGTGTTATAGTGTAATATTCATTATCATCTTCAGAATAATTTTTAGGTTGATATTCATACACATTTTTACAAGAGGATGCATCTTACTTCTTGGGATTGTGATAACATGTACCCCTTTATCTAATATAAGCCCTGGGAAAATAATAGGGTATGGATAGTATTTATCACTAAATTTAGGTCTATGGGAAGGATAAATGAAATGAGTCTTACATAAATTTTTATGTCGAGTGATGATGGTAAGTGCAAAAAATTGTGGACATGTTTTTCTTAAAAATTGATAAATCTAAACTTTTGTAAATAATTTGAGATTATTACACTCAAAATTAGAGGATGGTGTAAGACCATGAATTATATAATTTTGAGTCTCATTTCAAAAACACTAATTTTTAAAAAATGGTTAAGTATAACTAGGTCAAACATATAAAATTTTAATATGAACTCCTAATTTTAAGGAAAATAGAGTAGATAGCCGATTGTGTAGCCCCTTATTTTTTTAGCATAATATAATATTGTTTAAAAGAAATTAGTGAAACTTTAGATAAGATCATCTAGTTTTTAACCTATATTTTCATATAATTTTTCAATGAATATATATATTTTTTGATTTTACAAGTAAATAGATCTTGATAATTGATTTAAAAAATGGATAGTTAGCCATGTATCCCCCCAAATACCTCAAAAAAATGACAACTAGTTTTTTTAAATGCATGTAGAATTAGGCTTAGTTTGTAACCATATAATTGTTTTAATATGGATAAACAAAAAAAAAGATACATAAACATATATGAGAATGTATATTTGTGTCATGTAGTGCCTAATAAATCTATAGTTAGAAATAAACATAGATTGAAACCTTAAAATAGTCCAAAAATTATAAAAATCATATATTTGAAAAGATGAGAGTGTGATCATCATGGTGGTCATAATTTTAAGAATTTTATAATTAAAATCCATTGTGTATTTGTCAATGGAAGTTTAATTTTGTTTATTTATTTAAAAACACTTGGATTTGGCTATGTTTTGAAAGTTACTAGACTTTAGCTTAGGAATCTAATCAATTTAATATCCAAAAGGATTTTTTTTTGAATTCAAAATGAACATAGAGTGTATATGTTATAATGCATATTCACTATAACATGTATGCAATATGTTGTCATAGGATCAAAATAACAATTTATGACTAACCTTATTTGTTTATAATTTTCTATGTATCATGATATACACTTATTTAGTTCATGTTTAAACTTATTTATTTCATATTTATAATTTTTATATATTTTTTAAAGTGGAGTGTGTCATGATATACTACCATAAAAAGGACATCATGGATAAAGTGATTCAATTTTGGTGAGTTTATGCATGAAATCATAATTTAAATTATATATAACATGATTTAGGGTTCAACTAGGTCTAGTTTCATTATAAAATGAATGAATGAGTTAGTTTTTTAATGGTGGAGGAAACTACAATAAATTTGAGACCCTTCAACATAATTGAATGTGTAGGTTGTGATTTAGGGATAAATTATCTTATATTGAGTAAATTCATGCAATCATTGATACAATTTGAGTGAAATTTAGCCTCATTAACTTTATTTTGACTGTAAATTATTTATTTGGGCCTTTTTGAACCCAATGTCATAACCAAATAAGCCAAATAGTCCAATGGTTAAATCTGAAAGATAATTGAAGCTAATTTGAGCCCATTCAACCCAATTACATGACTATAAAATATGATTTGAATACTTGATTGGATCTAATTTCATCATATAATGAAGTAAATAATAATTTGTTTCAATGACATATTCAAGTTTGAAATGTATAGGATGTGGTTTTGGGCTCAATAAACTCAAACGTCATCATATAATGAATGTGATAGTTGATTGGTTTAATTATGGAGAAATTATGTTGAATATGGGTCCCTTGAACCTAATTTCAACTATAAAACATGATTTAAGGATAAACTATCTCTGATTTCATTATAAATTGAGCCAATTACTCAAAGGGTGCAATCAATGACATAATTTAAAAAAAATCAACCAAAATAACCTATTTTTAATTATATATGATGTGATTTGGAGTGAAATTTACCTTAATGTCATCATATAATGAACCAAATATTTTATTCATTCAATAAAAGATTAATTTGATGCTAATTTGATCCCCTTAAATCTAAATACAAGAAAACTAAAGGAATGGGCAATATTGTTATCCTCATTTTGGCATATCAATTTCAAGGGATCTTAGTCGATAAGGAAGAAAATGAAAATAATTTAAAAAGTTTATTTTTGTGTGATTGAAATTTTTGGATGACTCAAAAATCATATTATAAATTTGTAATGAGAAAAATGAGAAAGGATGATCATTCATTATTTATTTCATCATATTTAATATTGCACATTTTTTAAGTAAACATGTAAGTGCAATGAGTAGTTATTCTAGAAAATAACCTTGTTAGGTATTTTGGATTAGTGATCTATTTAATATGAGTGTCTATAATGAGTTTTAATTTAAAAAATATAAACATGATGAAAAATTATCATTTCCATGTTTAAAGGGCTAGATTACAAGTGTATTTGATATTTTTAAATGTTCACAGATTGAGAACGAGTGATAGATTGCACAAGAATGTTTCATTATCTTAAATTTGGGTAAAATGTAACATTATCAATATAAATTTTTTGTATGTAGGCATGGGAATAAACATTAAGGAATGGATAGCCTACACTAGTATTTTTGAGGGATGAATTGGTCTGACTGTCTCACTTCAAAAGTGGTCATAAGGATGATATCTGAGCAACATGTTCTCTATTAATTATTTATTTTATAAAAAAGAATTATATTTTTTATGATATAAGATATTGATTTAGAAATAAAATCCTAGTTTTAATTTGAAATGTATGATAGATATATCACATAAGCAATACTTAGACCTTATTAGTCAATTGTTAAAACCCTAATCCCTAAACCCAAAACATTAATTTTATCACAAATGTAAGCATGAAGGTAATTGGGGCCAAAATGAACCCATTTTACCTAGATCTAAGTCTAGGATGTGATTTAGGGCTAAATTAGCCCATATTTCACAATTATTTATATAATTCATCAATTTCTAGAATTAGTGATGTAAGTTAGATGATATTGAATCTCATGAACTTGATTTTGCCTATACATGATGTAATTTTGGGGGTCAATTGACCCCAATATCATAGAAAAATAAATCAAATATTCTACCAATTCAGTCAAGAAGGAATTTGGGGCCAATTTAAGCGCCTTCGACCTAACTACAATATTAAGACATGATTTAGGGATAAATTAGGTTTGATTATATTATGAATTGATATAATTAATAAATTGGTAGAATTAGGGATGTTAATTGAGAAAAATTAATCCATGTGAACCTAATTTATGGGTTAATTGATTATATAATATGGAAAATATGGTTTAATATACCCTAATTTTATTATAAATGAAAACATGAAGGTAATTAGGGCCAATCTAAATCCCTTGAACCAAAACATGATTCTACATTGTGGTTCAAAGGGATAAATTATCTCTTATTTTTTGACATATTTACCCAATTAGTCCATTTTTACAATATTGTTTTAATTTGGACAAATTAAACCTTTTGAACCTAATTTTGACTATATGGAGGTAATTTTGGGATCAATTGAATCCAATATTGTAACAAAATAAATTATAAAGTCCACCAATTTAATAAATGATCAATAGGCATAATATATATATATATAATACATACATGTATGTAATATAATGCATACACACTATAATTTGGATATGCTATAACATGCACATGTTATTATATCAATAGATAAGTCATTGTCCAAAGTTTATTGTTTATGGAATTTTGAAAATTTGGACCCTGGATACATTCTATGCATCATTCTCCATTTTCCATGATGAAGACAAGAGAAATCAAATTGTTCTTTTGGTCCCCTAACATCAAAAGGAATCAAATTTTTCTTTGGGTGATTTGATTCTCAAGGAGAATGACTATCATAATCTATATTCATTTTTCCCTTAATGGTTTTTATATTTAGATGATTTTGGTTAGAGTATAAAGGATGTACAAATGTATTATTCAATGTGGAATTATTTTTCTAAGTGATCTCTCAAGTGAGTGATATATAAGATTATCCTTAGGCTTATTATGTTTATATAGCTTACTCTCTAGGTAATTTCTCTTTGTAAATGACATGTGAAATGTGTGAGATGACCTAAGGGAAGGGTTTCAATTTGAAAAATAACTAATTTGATAACATGGGGAACCTCCTTAGAAGTTATATGTTATTGTAACAATTATTGTTTGAATTCATTGGAACTATCTAAGATGGAGAAGTTAGTGATCTTTAGATTAATGATAGTCTATTTTAAGATAATGCAACAATTAGGAAAAAGACTAGGGAGATAATATATGTAGATAATGGGAAATAAAGAGTTTAAGCCCATAGATATATATATGGATAGGAGAGTGTGTGATAAATAATCAATTGTGTATGAGAAATTCACGTATGTTAGGGACTAGTCAAAATTACATTTTCAAGTTTATAAAAAACAATGTGTGTGTCTATAAATGCTCCCATTTTATTTTAGTATTTAAAATGCATTAAAAGGATAAATTAATATAATTTTAAATGATTATAACCACATGTGGTGTCTTTAGTTATGCATTAAGTATATATATTTATACATACATAAACCTATAATGAATTATGTAGAAATCAATTCCCACTCATAATATAAAATATAAATCATTGAAATTTTTGAATTTGAAAAAGAAAAGAACAAATACACCCATGAGTATATGAACTAAGATACCCTTTGAAGTCATTGTAATATGATTTGATTATTCCCCAAAGATATTTTACTTGTTAAATATATGGTTTATGAATAATATTACCCAACCCTCATTGAAAATTGTGAAGCGCTTAACTATTGAGAAATATAAAAACCTCAACCACACTACCCAAAACATTATCATAAATATTTTGGTGAAACTTGTACCAAGTTCACATGCTAAGGGTGGAGCCCCATAGTAGGCAAGTAAGTAAATATAAAAACTTTAAACCATAATTTTAGATAGATTTTAACCATTGTATAGTTTTATCCATCTTTGGAGTATTAGAACGTAGGTAATGTTATTCCACTTAGTTGGGAGGGTGGGTTATGTGGGTTGGATGATTGAATTCAGTTAAACCCATATTTTCTAACCCCATTTTTAGGTTACATTGGTATCAAGAGTGAAATACAATGTTTTTAAGAAAAGATAAAGAAAATAAAGTTATTCACACAGGTTCAAAAGTATTTAAATAGATACGATCCACTTTTAGATATAAGAGAAATGATCTAACCCTCACATAGGTCAATATATGTATCTTGGATTTTTTTAAGTGTATTTTTATCTCATTAACATAGGAATATGTTTATTACATGATGCATCTTATTTAGTTTCACATTATATTTCCTAATTTGAGTCAACATTGAGTCCTTGCAGATCATATTTGATGATTTTACAATGTTACAAACTAGAATAAAACCTAAGCAAGTTAAGAAGCCCATCTTATCTATTGTTTCCATAAAAATAAAATAAAATATAATGTCCTAAATATATGTTTACATTACTTTTTTTTAAAATTTAGAAATATACTATACAATTTAAATAAGTTTAAATGTTTATGCTTATTTATACCAATAAATCCCAAATAAGATGATAAATACCGATGAAACCATTCGTTATCTTGAACATAACAAACCCTAGGATACCTTAGGGTTTCTTTTTACTTTCTTAGGGTTTCATATTTTTGTATTTACATCTAATTTATAATTTTATCTCATACATTTATTTTTTTATATTAGGGTTTTAGTCCTTAAAAAATAAATTTCTCTACTATTCCTTTGAGCATGGAAAATATAGATTCATTTAGGGTTTTGTACTAACTTATTAGGGTTTTAAATATTATTTAATATTTCCCCTTAGTTAAATATACACATAATGGCTATAAGGAATACACATAGTTTATAATTTATAATTCAAACTATTATAGCTATAATTACATGCTCTTGTCCTAAAGTATGCAATTTATTTCACAACCATGTAATGAAATCAATAAAACTCATGTGCAATAAAAATAATAATGAATAATCCTTAACTCTCCTTATTAATTCATATAGTCTAAGCATTCAATTTGAGATGACTTAAATTACTACTAGATGTTAGATGGCATGTCTGTCTCCTTTTTTCATCCTTCCCCTACACATTAAGGTCATGCTAGCTATTATCCCACTCCAATAATTTTTCATAATCTTATATTAGATTATGTGGTTGATTATATTATAGCCAAAAGAGGTAGTGTACCACATTATGTGTGGTAGAATGAAGTTGAGTTTTTCCTCATCATCTCTTTCCACATACCATGATGCAAACCAATCCAACTAAATTACACAATGTATTTAATTAAATTAATAATAACCAAGCTATAATCTACATAATAGAGCTACTCAATAGGTTAACTCTCTATAAGGATATACTATATGTAGCATTACATGATACAAATATACCAAATGATGAAAAACTAGTCTTTTTAGATGTAGTTAATACACTGAATAATATTGAAAATTATGATATTATTTTAAAAGGATTACATTACTACTCAACAAATGATAAATCAAATATTTTATTTTTTCATTCAAGTCAAAATTTAAAATATGAGAGTCAAACGTTTATTAATAGATAATGGCTCAATATTGAACATATATAATATCACATTTTTACACAAATTAGGTGTCAATATGGAATATATTTATAAATTATATATAAACATAAAAGGCTTTGGAAATATTCCCTTCCAATCATTAGAATGAATATCTCTAGATATCATAGTATACCCTAAATACTATCTACTCTATTTCACATAATGCAAATCACTTGCATTATAATCTAAAATTAAGTAAACCATTGATAATTATAATGTAATTGTTACCATATAATTTTCATGTGTGCATAAATTTTATCCATAATGGATGCTTGTACACATGTTTTCCATATTAATAACATTTTAGATATTGCAAAACATCAACCTAGTGATTTACATTACAAAATCTAATGGTTTTTAATTTACTATAATACCTCCATCATAGATCATACCACTAGAAATAAAATGATATATACATATAAAATTGGGGATTCAAGCAATACTCATGAAAAATATCCATCTATAAAGGAAACACATGATAATAATGGACACACAAGGAGAGAAGACACCAAGCTTTCCCTTATTAGTCAAATCAAAGGATCTAAATCATATATACATGGAAGATGTTGAGTAATGATGATGAGAATGACATCCTATAGAAAATATATGACTAATTTTATCATATAATTTTTACACCCATTCATCCAAGAGATTACAAAGATGATTCTAAGATAGTAAATAATGTTAAGTTAGACAAGGGAAAAATAGACATTCTAAGATCTTATAAGGATAAAAATGAAAATAATTTATGAAATATAAACTAAACATAAAATAATTAAATTTAAATTGATCAAATAAATCAATTAATTGTCAAATATAGCATAACCAAAAAACAAGAGGCATAACATATTACATAATGTATTAATGGTCTACACCAGTAATTTATGACAAATTAGTAATAAATAGAGATTTTGGATACAAAACTAGCTATCAGATTATAATGTATAAAGACATAAGTTAAAATTTGTATTATAATATTGATGCTAATTTATGGTAACTTTATTTCTTTACCTACTACATAAAATAGATAACATGACTAGTCATAATATCAAGAATGAAGACCATAATGTTCTTACCTAATTGGACATCACATAGATAATTATTGGGCATGAAAATTTCACTTTCATAATTTTTAAGATTAATGCATGAACATATTAACATAACTATAAATCACCCATACCATAAATAATGTAAAAATGATATTTAATGCAGTCTAAAAACCTACTAAACAACTTATCCTATCAACTCCTCAAAGGAGGCAATTTACATAGTTATTTAAATATTTTTATGTCATATTATATAAATTATTTGAGTGTAATCTAATATATACCCATTCATGAAAATATTTTTATATTAATATGACACCATCTAAAATATTTGATAGTAAAACATACTTTGATAATCATAAATGCATAGGCCATTCAACTAATATATGCAATAGTTTACAACATAAGATGTAATATTTGATTTATGATCATGTTATTGAATTATATAATATTAATACATAAATTAATGATTTTAGGGCACATTATATCCCATTTATTCAAATTAATTGTTTCATGGAGAAAATAATCACACTCTCATGCTATACCAAAAAATCTATGGTGTACTATCATTATTTTTGTTACCTTCATTATCTTGATATGAAATAGAAAAAATGTATGAATTAAAAATGTTCAAACTCTAAATATAATCCATTTGTACTCATATGTGATACATAATTACATAAATATATATGTCTCTCTATCTAATTTAAAAATTAGATCCAATATTATAATACGACCAATGTGAATTGATATTTATGCTCAATATGATCCATATAATATGTGTCATTTGTCATTAAAAATGTTACCTATTTATATATAGTTCCACAAATATGCATCACATATGTTTAAATATATCAATATATCCTAATAAAAATAATAATTTTCCCCATCTAAATCATTATATGTCATCTTAATCATGTATGTTGATCTGAATTCTAAATTATCTATCCATTAAGGCTTGAATCTGAATGACAATCTCACTAAATTTCCACCTTTTTAGGTGAGTGATGTAGATGTAAAATAAATAATCTCAAAATAAAATAGTTATGTGCATCATTTTACATATAAAATATGAAATTATGAAATATATGTAAGTAATATTAGATAATTCCCACATATAAAAAAAAATTTAATGTGTGACATACAAGTCTCATAATCACAATCATGATCATCCCAAATGTAATAATCAATAATAATACACATATAATATGAATTATAGGAATCATAACACTAAAATATCATAAATTAGTCATAGATGTATCCTTACATATGTAGACAATGTCATGATCAGGATGCACACAAGCACTCAAGACACAACATGTCGGTAAATTGACATTAAAAAAATTGGCCATGAGATAAATTATAAAATACTAAACATAAATGTTTCATTATGTGTTAATTCAAATTAAATGCACTAATATAATTAAGAAAGATATCACTTGATGTCACACATGAATAATTATCCAATACAATAATAAAAAATAGTCAGTCATGGAGCATGGATGTAAACAAAATGGTTAGATGATGTCACACATTAATAATCAAAAAATATAATAATAAAGGATCAAACCATGGAACAATCATCAACATCGAAGATGCATAGTAAAATCAAGGCTAGTCTACACAATCAATCCATATCATCATCACACTTAGGAAAGTACAATATTCATAGAATGTATTACTTTGTATACTATATGAAAGAGTAATTCATGTGAAATTAGTTTAAATATCTCAATATGATTAATATAATTGTCATATAAAGATAAAACCTATATATTGAACCAAGAATACCCTAGTGTAGTTATGCCCCCAATGTAGAAAGGTAGCTTATGAGTGTAGGAATGTCCCACATTTGTATATCCACATCATATGAAACATGTATGTCCCACATCACTATCATGTATACCATTAATAAAATGTGCATAGTAAATGTATATGTAATCTACCATTTATATGATAAATAACATAAATGAATAATACATTTAACAATACATGTTATGCTTAAGTCTTGATTTTTTATTTTTTGAATATTTTATTTAATTTTTTGATGTTTTAAATTTGAGTTATGTTCATGATAACCAATAATCTTGTAAATGGGATGCTCAAAGGTAGCTCCTTAATAAATCATGGACAATGTTACCTGCCATGAGCTAATAATAACACATGTATTTTTATTTGAATCTCAAACATGATCACACAATGTAACATATCCATCATTATCATAATATAAAACATTGGATTTTATTCCTTGTGTAGATATATAAACCATAGTAACATGTGATTTGTCTTTTACCTAAAAATTATAAGATGGTGATTTTTTTAACACATGCATAACGAACTATAGAACCAACTTAGGATGTTACCAAGGAGGTATTGTCTATTTTATAACATGAATAAACTTATGATTTAGAGGATTTTGTAGCACTAGTCTTTGAGGAAGATAAATTACTTGTCTTTGAAAAACTATCATGGAATAAATTTATATAGGTTATATAAAATTTGTAGGTTAGTTTTATGAGGAAAGGTCTCCAACTAAATAGGTTACTCATAGGGAGGAATTATATCTATAACCAATTGGTTATTGTAGATATATTTTTACACATTAGTGTACTAAATATGGTGTTGTATGGATATTATATATCTAATAATGTCATAATAACTTGTGGAATGCCCTTGTAGTAGGAAGAACAAATAAATTAGGATAAACAACTATATGCCATACCATAAAAGGTAACACAATTTTCCTAAGTTTTTTATCTTTCCATTGAATCCTTTCATTGTATTTTTTATACCAATCAATTCCTCATGTGTATATATATATATATATATATATATATATATATAATAATAGTAACTAGTGTCACAATGTATTTTTTTTCACTTGACCCATTATCCACCATAATAATGTGTATAGGTTATGAGTCAATGTTGAAAAAGTAATGGTACATTAATAGAATCATCATCAACAATATCATGGTCATAAAAGGGTATTGTAGGTAAATTTAATCATATATATGCATGAAATTGAAATAATAATACCATCTATAGGATTCTCTTATTATTTAGTCTTTGGAGCATATGAACTAGGGTAGGATGCACTCTATATGCCATATACAAATCAGACTTAGTCCTGATGAATTTTTAAAAATGATATGGAAAGAGATCAAAAACTATATTTAACTTCACATTACCTCTAGGTAATGTCAACATATATTTTATAGGTGTATTAATCTCATTTAAATAAATAAAATTGTCATCAATTAGATCTTGTATCTTATGTCTTAACCCAAAGAATATGTTTGTATAATTTCCCATGCATATGTGATAGTCACATTATGTATTGATATCTAACACCCTAGATTGTGCCCTATTCATATCAATCTCCATTAGTAGAGGGAGAGATATTATAATGCACCAAATTATCTTATGTAATATATCATCTATAGGTTTGGATGATCATGTAAACTAACTCCTTTTTTGTGGCTGATAGGATGATCTTATTGGTGGGATGTGAAACTACATTAACAATTGATTTTGACTCATTCTTAGTAACATGTTATTTATATTTGAATTTTATATTAATTTAAAATTTAACACTAATAAATTATTTTAAGATTGTACCCATACTTTACTATATTCATTAAATTGAGGTTAACTTCATGATCATTGAACATATGCCATAAGTCATCAAATTTTCAAAACCACTTAAACATAGTGGACATATTAGTGAAGAAAAAAATATTTAATTTAATATATCTTGTAATTCATTATCATCCATAATATTTTCCATTTTAGAGATCATGGTCTTATAAGAAAGAATATAGTCAATGATGGGATCATTAAGTGTTTAATTAAGTTTTTTAACTTGAATGTAAGACACCTTCTCATTGATGTTGATATAAAGGTAGGATATGAACTACTAATCTAAAATATTGAGCGCATGCACTGATTGGAATGGAATGCAATAAAACCATTAAAAATCACAGTTTTTTGGAATCTATAGAAAAAACTTGGTTAAAAACTTATGATTGGATGCATAATCTAAACTTGTTGCATGAAAGTATCAAAGGTGTTATTTTAGATCACTTTTATTATCATATAATGTAAAATTAGGCTCCTAAATATTGTATTTAAATGATAAGAGATAATATATTGGGATAATATGCTATGTATTAATTCTTGATAATTAGTAGAATCTCTCACTCTAGAGGATTTTTTTTCTTATTTTAAAACCTTAGCTTTATGATCAAGGATCATTTTCATAAGGATCTAAGCATCATGCATAGAAAATTTTATAGAAATGGATTATTTCACATGAGTAACCATCCAAAGAGGAACAAAATTATGTTATCTATGGATATCTATAAAATTATGATAAAAACCTCTTGAGTTTTGCTGAAATTATGAGTGGACATCACATGCATAACCATAGGTGTAAACATTGATATAGTAGAATTAGAAGTAGTGGTGTAGGCACCTATTATAGAATCAATACTTATAAAAGGTAAATAAGTATAATTAAATGGATAATGTTTTTATTCATCCTAATATTTTTTTCATGTTTAGGTACTATGACTATATTTTAAAACTTATCTATATTTTTTAGTTGCATATAGTTTCATTCCCTAAAATTAGAAAGGTTTGAAACTTGTTCAGGATATACATCATTAGGGTCATAAAGATGTGTTATATTGTAATATTAATTATTATGTTAATTATCATTTTCAAAATCATTTTTAGGTTGATATTCATACACATTTTGATAAGGGGATGCATCCTAATTCTTAGGATTATGATATCATGGACCCCTTTATCTAATATAAGCCCTAGGAAAATAATAGGGGATGGATAGTATTTATCACTAAATTTAGGTCTATGGGAAGGAGGAATGAAATGAGTGTTACATGAATATTTTACATTGAGTGATGAGGGTAAGTGTATAAATTTGTGAGACAAAAAGGAGCCTACCCATGGACATGTTTTTATTGAAAAATGAGAAATCTGAACTTATATAATTAATTTGAGATTGTTAAACTCAAAATTAGAGTATGGTGTAAGATCATGAATTATAGAATATTGAGTATAGTTTACCAAATTATATATATATTTTTAATTTTTAAGTATAAATAGGTCAAACATCTAAAATTTGGATAGGAAATCTTATTTTTAAAAAAAATAGAGTAGAGAGCTGACTATATATCCTCTCATTTTCTTAGCATCATTTAATATTGTTTGAAAAAAATTGGTAAAATTTTAGATAAGATCATATAGTTTGCAACCTATATTTTTTTATAATTTTCAATGAATATATATATATATATATATGATAAACAAATCCATACTCAACTATGCCACCCCCCTAACTGCCTCAAAAAAATTAAAACTAGTATTTTTGAATGTGTGCATAATTATGCTTACTTTGTAACCATATATATTTTTTCATTTGTATAAAATAAAAAAAGATACAAAAACATATATAGGCATGTATATTTACGGCATGTAGTGCCCTAAAAATCTATATCTAGAAATCAACATAGATTGAAACCTTAAAATAGTCCAAAATTTATAAAAATCATATATTTGGAAAGAGGATAGCATGCTCATCATCGAGGTAGTAATTTTATTATTTTTCTCTTTAAGATTCATAGTGTATTTGTTGATGGAAATTGAATTTTGTTTTATTTTATCAAAACTCTCAGATTTATCTATTTATGGATAGGTTCAAGGCTTTTGCTCAAGAATCCAAGCCATTTCTGAGCCAAAAGGATTGGTTTTTGAATTCAAATTGAACATAGCATGTACATGTTATAATTCATACACACTATAACGTGTATGAATTATGTTTCCATAGCATAAAAAACATATTTTGACTACTCTTAAATGTTTATACTTATCTATTTATAATGATATACACTTATTTATACTTATTTAGTTCACATTCCAACTTATTTAGTTCACATTTATAATTTTTATACTTTTATTTTAAAGCGGAGTGTGTCATGATATACACTACCACAAAAATGACATCTTGGGTAAAGTGATGTAATTTTGATGAGTTTATCACACAATCATAATTTTAACTCTATAAAACATGATTTAGGGTTTAATTAAGCCCAATTTTATTACAAAATGAATGAACAAGTCAATTTTTTAATGGTGGAGGAAATTAAAATTAGTCTGATCCCCTTGAACACAATTTCATATATAGGATGTGATTTATGGATAAATTGGCATAGATTGAGTGAATTAGTGTAGTCAGTGATATAATTTGAGTGAAATTCAACCTTTTGAACCTAATTTTGACTATAAAGGATTTAATTTAGGTATGTTGACCCTGATGTCATAATGAAATAAGCCAAATAGCCTAATGGTCAAAATTTAAGGCATTTAGAGATAATTTGATCCCCTTAAACCTAAGTACATGAATATAAAATATGATTTTGGGATTGGTTAGCTCCAATTTCATTAGATAATTAATTAAATAATCCTTTTGTTTAATGTCATATGTAAATTTGACATGTATAAGATGTGGTTTTGGGCTTAATAAACTAGAATGCCATCATATAATGAACAAAATAGTTGATTGGTTTAATTGTGGAGGTAATTGGGGTGAATATGATGCCCTTAAACCAAATTAAAATTATAAAACATGATATTAGGTTAAATTTGATTTGATTTCATCATATATTGAGATAATTACTCAAATGGTGCAATCAGTGACACGATTTAAAAAAAATGAGCCACAATAACCTATTTTCAATTATATATGATTTGATTTGGAGTGAAATTGACCTTAATGTCATTATATAATTAACCAAATAGTTGATTCATTTAGTCAAAGAGGAATTTGAGTCTAATTTGATACCCTTTAGCCTAACTAAAAGAAAAGTAAAGGAATGGGGTCTATTGTTTATTCTCCTTTTGGCATATCAATTTCAAGGGATCACAACTGATAAGATGAAAATGAAAAGAATTTAAAAAGTGGATTTTGGTGGATTGACTTTTTTGGATGACTAGAAAATCATATTATAAAATTTTAAGGGAAAAAGGAGAAAATATGATTATTTATTCTTCATTTCATCAGATATAAGATTGCATAGTTTTTTAGGTTAACACGTAAGTATAATGAGTGGTTTTTTTATAGAATAACCATTTTGGATATTTTTTCTTAGTTATATATCTAATATGAGTGTTTGAAATGAGTTATAATTTAAAAAAATAGGATAGGATGTAGAATTATCATGTCCACATTTAAAGGGCTAGATTGGAAATGCATTTTATTTTTTAAATGTTCCCAGATTTAGAATGAGTGATCGATTTCACAAACATGTTTCATCATCTTAAATTTAGAAAAAATTAAACATTATAAATATAAATTTTTTATATGAAATCAAGGGATAATAATCATTAATTAATGTAAACCTATGCTAGTATTATCTAGGGATGAATTGGTCTAACTATCTCACTTCAAAAGTGGCCATGAGAATGATATTCGAGCAACATGTTTGATATTAATTATTTATTTTATAAGGTTTTATATATGTTATGATATAGGATATTGATTTAGATATAAAATCTTAGTTTCATTTGAAATGTATGATAGATATATCCCATAAGAAATACTCAAACCCTATTAGTCAATTGTTACAACCCTAAACCCTAAACCCTAATTTTATCATAAATGAAACCATGAAGGTAATTAGGGAAAATATGAACCCATTTAACCCAAATAAAAGTATTGGATGTGATTTGGGTCTAAATTATCCCATATTTCATAACATATTGATCTAATTAGTCAATTATTAGAATTAGTTATGCAAGTTGGATGAAATTGAACCCCATGAACATGACTTTGCCTATACATGATGTAATTTGGGGGTTAAATTAACTTCAATGTCATAATAAAATTAATTAGATATTCCATGAATTTAATAATAAAATAAATTGGGACCAATTTAAGCTTGTTAAACCTAAATACAAGAGCAATACATGATTTGAGGCTATGTTTTAGGACATATCTAGCCAATTAGTCCATCTTTATAATGATTGTTACATGTTGGATGAAATTAAACCCCATGAACCAAAATTTGACTACATGTAAATAATTTATGGGTCAATAACCCCACTACCATAAGAAAATAAAGCATAAAGTCCCCAAATTTAATACAATCACATAGGCATAATATATAACACGTATGTGTTATAATGTATATGCACTATAATGTGTATGTGTTACAATTTGTACACACTATAACATGTATGTGATATAACATATACATGTTATTATCTCAATAAATAATTAATCATTGTCTAACATTTATTTTATATGTTATTTCAAGAATTCACACCCCACAAACATTCTTTGGATCATTCTACATTTTCCATGATGAAACAAGAGGAATAGAATCTGTATTTAGGTTACCCACCATCAAAAGGATTAAAATTTTTATTTAGGTCCCCAACATCAAAAGGAATCAAAGTTTTCTTTGTCTAGTCATGGGTGATAGAACTCATCCAAAGAAGAGGGAAAAGTTAAAACATAAAAAACTAGAGAAATTATAATCATTATAATATAAAAAAGGTGTGAATACAAGAATTTCACTCGAGAAAAAGTATAAAAACTATAGCTAATAATCCAATTATCATATATAATGATCAAATTGATAGTAGTAAACTGAATAAAGATGATGAATATTTACCTAGAAGTCCAAACTATGTTTCAAGTTTAAATTCAAAGTATAAAGATTTCTATTTTGTTGATGATGTGTATTCATGATGATTTACCCATATAAATGAATATAATTTCATGGAAACACATAATGATGAAAGTAAAAATGAAAAAAATGTCATCCCATAACTAAATAATGAAACTAACAATGTAGAAACTAGTAGCAAACATAACTTTTAAAAGATCATCTCAAAAAATTCCACCAATAATAATACCTCCAAGGATTGTGCATAGAAAAGGCAAGTAATTATATAAGTTTATGAAAACATTTTGAAAATAATGTATAAAAAAATGTTATAATGTCATTAAAGAAGAATATCTAAATTTTTTAGGATAATTTCTTTGATAAATTAGATTTTGCTAGTAAAAAATGTTGTGTTTATTTTGTTGATGAAATTGATTAAGATGAGACCTAAAATGTACACCCTAATACTGAAAACATCTAACATGGATGATGAAAATAATTAAATTGTTGAAAATATACATGATTCATATCATATTTTAGGCCATTTAATAATTACAAATAGTTCAATAAGTGGTCAAATAGGTAAAAAATGATTTATTTCAAAAACTATCTGAGCACTAGACATAAATAGAAAAACATTAATGAAATATACTAGAAGATGCCAAAGACTTAATTATGTCAATACCAATGAGATCTTATCATTATATGGTATACTTCAGTGAAATGAAAAGGATATAGTTAATTCTCTCAAATACTTACTTTCATAAAGTTGGAAAGATAATACAAGAGTTTCACCCAATATAAGAGATGTAATGAAAATAAGAGTTGGTTCTTATAACCATGAACTACATCTGAAACATTTATTCAATATGACCTAAACATAAATGTACTCTAAGGTTCTATAAAAATATCCATAAATTTATGTTATTCAAATATATTTTGAGATTCCAAACCATTTTATGTAAAAATAAATCACACATGCACCACTTGTTGTAGGCAATATGTTGAATCTTTGATGCACTATGATGTTTTTCTCAATATATGTTGTAATTTGCATAATAATAAACATTTTACAAGAGTGTGGAATATAATTTACTCCAAAATATAATATATATTTTATTCTAACCATTTTTTATGAAAGACCAGATGGATAGTTATTTTATAACAAGCATGTTTGGATGTAAATTGTAGCATTTGTGGTGGATTTCCAAAATTAAAAAAAATATCTATGAGGAGAGTACAATTTTAATTAGAAAATAATTAGTTGGTTTGATAAATTTAAAATCTATGAATTATCAATTACAAGATGGAAAATAATCTAAAAGGTGTGATCTTATTATAAAATAGATACCTAATTCAAAATTTATGGTCAAATTTAGAGAGGAAATTGTTTATAAGTATGAAAGGTGCACACACATAGATAGATGGTTGGATGAACATTTCGAGATAAGAAAGGACACATTTCCACTTGTTTCTATTATTTAAATAGTTGAATTTTCTAAAAATTACACATTTAAACCACAAATGGAAGTCCATTCATATTATTAAAAATCAATATAAGTTGTCACATTTGTGCATATAAAATTCATGGCATGCACATAATAGTACAAATCAAGATTGAAAAATACTAAGGGAGTATCATTTCTATTTTAGTGATGAATGATCACATTGTATAGAGTACATGCAATGTTTTTTTGATATGTTCTATGGATATTTGACTGAGAGGAGCATTACTTTCAATCTACATTACATTTGGTCTAAAAAATTACACATCATAATTTAATAATGCAATGATGTTTTACTAATCGAGTAAGATGCATGTTACCACTAGTGTAAAACATATTTAGAGTTTCATTGAGGTTGGCCATGGAAAATGGGATCATGATTGTATCAAAAAATTTGTAAAAAGAGTCATTTCAAGAGAGGAGTTGAAGTTTTAAGATGGTGTTATTTTGATTGATGAAAAAAACCATTGTTGAATGGTGTAATGATAAAATGGGCCATGATGCTTAATAAAATTATACTATTCATAGATATTTATGGTTCATGGAGAAAGAAAAGTTGTAAAAATATGAGGTTTCTATGACTATAATAGAATCAAGTGAGCTTCATTCATTTCATATCTCAAATGTAGGTTCTTGAACTATTCATATGAGACACTTGGCATGTTTTTTTATACATGCATGGACTCTATTTGGAATAAGTGTAAATCAAAAGAGTGGGTTAATGAATGGTGATATAGACCTCTAATTCCAATAAACAAATATTAGTTACAAATAATATTACAACTTATAGATATGACATCATCACATGACTTTGACCATGTATTTGATCTAGTGTAACTAGGTAGAATATTATTCATTATGTACTATTTATTCTCATTATCTATCTTGATAACATAATAAAATGGAACATATTATTATATATTCTCATTATGTATATTGATACAAGGTATGTTTTTGTAGAGATTGTTGATGAGGACAATGAAGAGGGAACATATTACTACTTATTTTGGAGTGTATAGGAAAATGAAAAGTTGACTTCTCTAGTCATAGATGGAGAAAACATTGAATATACCACTAGGTTTGTGGTTTTCATTAGAACATGAATTTTATGATATCCTATAAAAAAATTATATGTATGGTTATTTGTAGAATTTGAAACACAAAGGAAGATACTACACTATTGAAATTTGGTTCTTGCAACAAATATTCAATTGGTCAAATATCATGTGAGGCCATTAAATAGGAATATATTGAATGTTCATGAGTTAGACCATGAAGCTATTCTTGATACTATCAATTAGTCCAGATCCTAGTGCTTCATTTAATTGAAATTCCAAGGTATGTTGACTTGTTAAATGTATATGTATTTAATTTTAACAAAATTAGTTGATTTTTTAGGTAGAACATATAAATTTAATTTTTAATTACTTACTATTTTTTTTTTAAGTTAGCGGTGTCAAATAAGATTCCACTTTCATGTGGTTGTCATTGTTAGTAAATAATTTCATATTTTTGAAGCTAAGAGAAGCTTAACATAAGTACTCATTTATTATAGAAAGGGCATTCTTGAGGCTAGAATGGGTGGTGGGTCTATTGTCCTAGCATGAGGGAGGACAAGAACATGGTCTTGGATGTTATCCATAACCACATATATGTTGGTAGTGCTAATTTTAAGCCATAAAGCACCAAAGGTAGG